>JAODAL010039514.1:0-37925 GCA_025379985.1 Phyllomedusa bahiana | reverse complement strand
TCTTGTTTGTATCTGGTAGGGGTTCCGCAATGGAGTTGTTCCTTCCTTCGGTCAGTATTCCGACCCACTACTCTTTGTCCTCTCACTGTTTACAGGCAGGACTGCCCTCATGATTTCCCTTCTCCTAAGGGATAATTGGTTTCATATGTTATGTTCTTCCGTTTTGCTTAACTGTTATGTTATTACAATGGTATTCTACTGGTGCAACTGTATTTTGTCCCCTGCGTTTTCATCCAACCTGGTTCGGCGTCTTGGTGATCCAGCCGGCCATTACATTCTTTTTTCTCTGTCACAATGGCTCTAAAAATACTCACCTACAACGTGAAGGGGTTAAACTCCCCTTTCCAATGCTCATTGATGTGGAAGGAAGTTTTAAAGTCAGGCTCTGATATAATCTGCCTCCAAGAGACACATTTACTGGTTTCAAATGCTCATAGGTTAATAAACAGACATTTACCTCATATTTTTCAGGCCCACTCACCGCAAAAGAAAGCTGGAGTGGCCATTCTGATCAAAAATTCGGTAGCCTTTCAACTCCTCCGAGTCACCTCTGATCCCTCTGGTCGCTACATAATCCTCACATGTGAGAAACTCTAAGCCATACACTCTCACAGTATTATATGCTCCCAATAACAATCAGATCTCCTTTATCAGGAACACCATTTTGGCAGCCAAGGAGGTGAGGAGGGGAGGCTTGATTGTTTGCGGGGACTTTAATGTAGTAGTAAATAATTTAACTGACAGATTCAGGCACCGTGTGATATCCGCCCCGAATCTTGCAGCCTTCCTACTTGAAGAAAATCTCCATGATATATGGAGATATCTACATACCACCGAGAGGGACTTTACGTTCTTCTCCCACCCCCACTCGGTTCATTCCCGAATTGATTTTTTTCTTATTGACAGAGCTACACTCCCACAAGTTATCTCCTCAAACATTGGTAATATTACATGGTCTGATCACACACCAGTTGATCTGTCCATTGAGACCTCCCTTCTACCCTCCCAACATCGATTGTGGCGCATTAATAACTTCCTGCTCAAGTCCCCCTCCAATGTATCATACCTAAGGAAGCACCTGGACGAATACTTCTCCACTAATGCCGCCTCAGTCCCCTCTTCTACCACGATATGGTGTGCACATAAAGCCTTCGTTAGAGGAGTATTTATTCAACTAGCATGTAAAAAAAAAGAAAGACTATTGCTTGGTCTTAAACAATCTCCTAGATAAATTCAAATCAGCAGACTCAGCGCTAAAACTAAATCCCTCTATAGATAACAAAAACTCCATTGCAAAATTACAAAACGACCTTCGCATCCACTATCTTCAAAAATATGAAAAAAATTTGGCCAAACTAAAATGGCAGTATTATCTCCAAGGAGACAGACCCTCAAAAATTCTCGCTAGGAGAGTTAAGGTTCACCATGCCCGTACAAGAATCACACACTTAACATCCGAATCAGGTACTAAGATCATGAATCCCTCCGAGATTGCTGACCAGTTTGCAGAATTTTATTCTAAACTCTATAACCTACAGTTGAGCGATGGCTTCTCCCCCCCATCCCCCCTCAGACGAGGAGATCGATAAGTTCCTTTCATCAATAGCCCTTCCAAAATTAGAGAAATCACAGCTAGAAGCACTGAATACTCCTTTCACTGCCTCGGAGATCCACTTAGTTATTAACTCTAGCAAACTCAATAAGGCACCGGGCCCGGATGGGTTGTCTAACGAGTACTACCGTCTTTTTGCAGACACGGTTGTTCCGCATATGACTGCCCTGTTCAGTTATATAGCGAAGACCTTGCACCCCCCCCACAGAGAGCTTACAAACTGTCATCTCAACCATCCCTAAAGCTGGCAAATCCGAAGACAAAGTGGCCAATTATATACCAATCTCACTTTTAAATACAGATCTCAAACTATATGCCAAAGTCTTGGCCACTCGTTTAAATCTGGTTCTTCCCTCCCTGGTACATATGGACCAAACTGGTTTTGTGCCCGGCAGGCAGGCCAGAGATGCGACTCTCCGACTATTAGACCTGGTTAGAGATGGGCGAATTGATTCTAACGAAGTGGAATTCGTTTAGAATTTCAGGAAAACTTCGGTTCGGAACGAAGTCGAACTTTGGGGTACTTCGGGTGAACGAAGTGTGCTTTTGATTGATAAAATGGCTGCGAGCACATGGCGCTACATGGGGCAAAGCACTCTGGGAGGAAGAAGGGCATAGCCTGCATGACATGTGCAGAGATGAAGCCAATCAGAGACCGGCGGGATTCTGTGACGTCACCGCACTATATAAGTCCGGGCGCGACGCCGGGAGCTCACACTCCTCTCACTGTGCTCATCAGGGAAGGTGCTGCCGTGGCTGATAGCTCTTACTGAAGAATTGATTTTTATATAGCGATTTCTGTGGGGTGTCTCAGCTTGTCTCAGAGACTGTTCTCTTAATGTTCTATTTCTAATTTTTTGGGGTATTGGATCTGAAATCCCGTGTGCGTCCACTGCAGCTGCATATACATTCAATATCCAAGTGGGATCTAAGCCAGTTCCTGTTGTATTCATTTACAGAAACAGTGTTTTTAAAATACAAATACCACTTCATTTTTGGCTGCTCAATTCTATTGCGCAAATTATATCCCGGTTTTAATTAAGCGTTGTTTTGCTGGTGTGCTGACCCCGAGAAACCGTCTTTTTCAACGCCAAAATATATACATTTTTCCTGTAGCCTAATTCACAAGCAAAGGTTGATTCCAACTGTATCTCTTGTTGTGTGGCGTAGAAAACACGCAATTGTAACATGCTACATAGCTACTATTTTGTGCGGCTCAATTCTTTGGCGCAATTTACATCCAGGGGTTAATTAAGCGTTGTTTTGCTGGTGTGCTGACCTCAAGAAACCGTCTTTTTCAACGCCAAAATATATACATTTTTCCTGTAGCCTAATTCACAAGCAAAGGTTAATTACAACTGTATCTCTTGTTGTGTGGCGTAGAAAACACACAATTGTAACACGCTACAAAGCTACTAGTTTGTGCGGCTCAATTCTATTGCGCAATTTACATCCAGGGGTTAATTAAGCGTTGTTTTGCTGGTGTGCTGACAAAAATAAACCGTCTTTTTCAACGCCAAAATATATAAATATTTCCTGTAGCCTAATTCACAAGCAAAGGTTAATTACAACTGTATCTCTTGTTGTGTGGCGTAGAAAACACGCAATTGTAACACGCTACAAAGCTACTATTTTGTGCGGCTCAATTCTTTGGCGCAATTTACATCCAGGGGTTAATTAAGCGTTGTTTTGCTGGTGTGCTGACCCCAAGAAACCGTCTTTTTCAACGCCAAAATATATACATTTTTCCTGTAGCCTAATTCACAAGCAAAGGTTAATTACAACTGTATCTCTTGTTGTGTGGCGTAGAAAACACGCAATTGTAACACGCTACAAAGCTACTAGTTTGTGCGGCTCAATTCTTTGGCGCAATTTACATCCAGGGGTTAATTAAGCGTTGCTTTGCTGGTGTGCTGACAAAAATAAACCGTCTTTTTCAACGCCAAAATATATACATTTTTCCTGTAGCCTAATTCATGTCCGAAGGTTAATTAAGCCTGTTTGTGCTGTAATAAACCACAAGGGGCCGTAGTGGACGGTCGATATGTCTCACCGAGATGTCTGGTCTCGGTGTGGTAAAAAGCCATATAGTACTGGTGTCAGCGGCAGTAGGCCACTGACACACATTTCATATACGTTTAGTATAACTGCTATGCAGTTAATCGGGTAGGCTTTTTACTGGAGTAGCCAAAAGAGCGGGGTGGGTTGGCTACTCCCATGTCCAGGCCTTGGTTTTGTTTCAGACATATATAAACCTGGCAAGTCAGGTGAGCAAGAGGTGTGTCTGTCAGAAGGAGTCTGACAGTGTGAGAGTCAGACAGAGTGTCTACAGCAGGCTGCCTGCAAATCCCCTTGAGACTGGATCCTGCTAAAAGAACCAGAGACTGTGAGTTTACACACGGACAGTGTGCTGTTTTGTTTTGCGCTGAAGGCCAGCTACGTTGTTTTCCTTTTGTGTGTACCTTTCTGGCAATAAACGCCATTCTAAAGGAAGCCGCAGACTGTGTTTCTCTGTACCACCTTTGAGCTGATTCCCTACAAGTGGTGGAGGATGCTGGCATAAACCTATGTCCGGGGTTAAGGCTGCAGCACAGAGCCAAGCGACAGCTACTGCTATGGAGGAGCTCATCAAGCACCTGGTGCAGGCAAATCGGCAGCAGCAACAGGCTACAGCTCAGCAGCAGACAGCGCACCTGGAAGCCCTGAAGGCCCAGCAACAGGCCTCAGAGCAGCAGCAAGCAGCGCACAGGGAAGCCACAGCGCAGCAGCAGAGGATCCATAGTGAAGCCATGCAGGCTCAGCAGGCGACGAATCAGCTACTAATGCAGCAGATGTCCGTTTTGACGGAGGCCGTTCGAGTGCGGGAAACGCCAGCTCCGCAAGCCCGTGATGGCGGCCATCAGGCCAGGAGGACCGTACGGGAGGCCCTCCAGAAGATGACCTTGGAGGACGACGTTGAAGCTTTTCTCACCGTGTTTGAACGCGTTGCAGACCGCGAGGAGCTACCACCGGAGCAGTGGGCTGAGGTTCTGGCCCCCTATCTTACTGGGGATCCCCAAAAGGCGTATTATGACCTTGCCTTGCAGGATGCTAAAGAATACCCCAAGTTAAAAGCCGAGATCCTGGCTCGCCTTGGCGTTACGCTAGCGGTGCGGGCCCAGAGGGTACATCATTGGGCGTACAGTGTGGGGAAACCTCCGAGATCTCAGCTGTTTGACCTGTTACATCTGGTCCAGAAATGGTTGCAGCCGGAGGTATGCTCCCCCGCGCAAATGGTGGAGCGGGTGGTCATGGACCGATTCATGCACTCTCTCCCCCGCCCCATACAGTGCTGGGTGGCGCAGGGGGACCCCCAAACAGCAGACGATCTGGTGGGACTGGTGGAAAGGTTCCACGCCATGGAGAAATCCCTGGGGGGGCTAGAGAGCCTGAGATACCCATACTGGGAGGCCCGGAGAGAGGTGGACCCTCGGAAGATGAGACCCAAAACCATCCGAGAGGGAGCGGCCAAGCCCAGGGGCAGGCCTGACCCCGCTGCGAGGAGGGTGTCCAGGGATATCATTTGCTGGCGATGTCAGGCCCCAGGTCACATGGTAGCCCAGTGTCCCCTCACCACCGAGCCCATGGACTGCTCTGCGGCGCGGCGCCGGTCCCTATTTGCGCAACCTGTTTGCAGCGCGGTACCCAACAAGGGGGAGGAACCCCAGATGTGCACCCTGACTTTGAATGGAACCCTGGTTTCGGGACTTTTGGACTCAGGGAGCCTAGTCACCCTCATTGCAGCCACTCTGCCCCATGAACTGGTCCCAGGGAAAACCCTAGGGGTTACATGTATTCATGGGGACACCAAGGTGTACCCAGTGGCCCAGGTTAATCTGGAGACGGAATGGGGTACCTTGTCTCAAAGTGTTGGGGTGGTGGAAAATTTGATGCATGAGGTCATTGTGGGCCGTGATTGCCCTTGGTTCTGGGATCTGTGGGGGAAAACCAGGATTGCCAGTCATCCAGGGGAACCGGAGGTGATCCCTGAGTTTCCGCTATCAGTCATGGTAGGGGACAATGGGGAGGAGGCTCACGTGGAGGAAATGGTTCCCCAGTTAGATGTGTCTAGGGGCAATTTTGGTACAGCTCAGCTCCAGGATCTGACCTTGAAAGAGGCCATGGGGGGCGTGACAGTCCTCAATGGGGTACCCCAGGAACCGGGGGCCGAAAACCGGTTCCCACACTTTGCCTTAAATCAGGATCTACTATACCGGGTGACCAAAATAAGGGACGAGGTGGTGGAACAGTTACTAGTTCCGGGGCCATATAGGCGGATGGTCATGGACTTGGCCCACTCCCATGTGTTAGGGGGTCACCTAGGGGTTGCCAAGACCCTGGAGAGAGTCCTGCAACGTTTTTATTGGCCTGGATGCTACCGAGAGATCAGGGACTTCTGCCAATCCTGTCCTGTGTGTCAGGTGAGTTCCCCAGTAGCCCACTTCCGTAGTCCCCTTGTCCCCCTACCAATTATTGAGGTCCCCTTTGACATGATAGCAATGGATCTGGTGGGGCCATTGGTAAAATCAGCTCGGGGGCACCAATACATTTTGGTCATTGTGGATTATGCCACCCGATACCCGGAAGCCATCCCTCTACGAAAGCCTTCATCTAAGGTGATAGCAAGGGAGCTGTTCTATGTTTTCTCCCGAACGGGGATTCCCAAGAAGATCTTAACAGATCAAGGAACCCCGTTCATGTCCAAAGTGATGAGTGAACTGTGCAAGGTTCTAAAAGTCACCCAGTTACGCACGTCGGTCTTCCACCCTCAGACGGACGGCCTGGTGGAATGATTTAATAAGACCTTGAAGTCCATGCTAAAAAAGTGGTAGAGAGGGATGGACGGGATTGGGACTGCCTATTACCTTATTTGTTATTCTCGATTAGGGAAGTGCCCCAATCCTCTACAGGGTTCTCACCGTTTGAACTTTTGTATGGCAGGCACCCTAGGGGACTGTTGGATGTGGCGAAGGAAACCTGGGAGAGTGAGGTGACCCCTCATAAGAGTGTGGTGGAACATGTAGCCCAGATGCAGGAGAGAATGGCCCGGGTGATGCCTATTGTAAAGGAGCACCTTCTGCAGGCACAGGACGCCCAGTCCAGGGTATATAATAGGTCTGCCCAGCCAAGACAGTTCAATCCAGGAGACCGGGTGTTAGTGTTAATCCCCACTGTTGAGAGTAATTCTTGGCCAAGTGGCAGGGGCCCTACGAGATCGTTGAAAAGGTGGGAGAGGTTAATTATAGGGTGCATCAGCCAGGAAGGAGAAAACCCTATCAGGTGTACCATGTCAACCTGCTAAAACACTGGAGAGAAAGGGAACCCCCTGAGTCTCCTTGCCTTACCGGTCAACCCACGTCTGAAGTAGAGGCAGTGAGGGTGTCAGAGACCCTGTCCCCCTCCCAGAAGCAAGAATGCAGGGAGTTGCTCCAACAGAACAAAGATCTGTTCACTGAGATCCCAGGCCTTACTAATGTGATACACCATGAAATCCTCACCGACCCCCAGGTCCGAGTGAACCTAAGGCCATATAGGATTCCTGAAGCCCGAAGAGAAGTTGTGGCAAGGGAGGTTCAACGGATGTTAGAACTGGGAGTAATTGAGAGGTCCAAAAGTGGATGGTCTAGCCCCATTGTACTAGTGCCAAAGCCAAATGGTGAGTGGAGATTCTGCAATGACTATCGTCGCTTAAATGAGGTATCTAAGGTGGATGCCTACCCCATGCCCAGGGTAGATGAATTGATTGAGCAGTTGGGACCAGCTAGATACATCACCACCTTAGACCTCACGAAAGGGTACTGGCAGATCCCATTGGCGAAAGAGGCTAGGGAGAAAACCGCTTTCTCCACACCTGACGGGTCCTTTCAATATGTCCGGATGCCATTTGGGTTACAGGGGGCCCCGGCCACTTTCCAGAGGGCTATGGACCAAGTTCTACATCCTCATAGAAAATATGCCGCTGCCTACTTAGATGACATCGTCATTTTTAGCCATGACTGGGAGAGTCATCTAAGAAAAGTCCAGGCTGTTCTGGATGCCTTGAGAAGCGCTGGGTTTAAGATTAACCCGAGTAAATGTGCCCTGGGAATGGAGGAGGCGAAATACTTGGGCTACATTGTCGGAAGGGGGAAGATTAAACCTCGGATGAATAAGGTTGAGGCTATCCAGAAATTGCCCCGCCCCCTCTCCAAGAAACAGGTCAGGGCATTTCTTGGCATAGTCGGCTATTATAGGCGGTTTATCCCGAGGTTCTCCGAGATAGCCGTCCCTTTGACAGAGTTGACGAAGGGGAAAACATCTGCCATGATTAAGTGGTCTCCCGAAGCAGAGGGGGCTTTTCAGGAGCTGAAACAGGCTCTATGCCGACAACCCGTGTTAGTAGCCCCGGACTTCTCCCGGGAATTTGTGGTCCAGACGGACGCGTCGGATGTGGGGCTGGGAGCAGTTTTGTCCCAGGTGATAAATGGGGAGGAGCACCCAGTAATGTACCTCAGTAGGAAACTCTCCCCAGCGGAAAGAAATTATGCCATTGTGGAAAAAGAGGGTTTGGCCATAAAGTGGGCACTAGACTCCCTTCAGTACTACCTGCTAGGTAGGAAGTTCAAGCTGGTGTCCGACCATGCCCCACTAAAATGGATGCGGGAGAAAAAGGGGAACAATTCGCGGGTCACCCGCTGGTTTCTGGCATTACAAGATTTCTTGTTTTCTGTAGAGCATAGGCCGGGCAAGTTACAGGGAAATGCGGATGCCTTGTCAAGGGTCTATAGTTTGGTGGCGGAAGTTGCCCAAAACCCCGGTTTTAGGCAGAGGGGGGGGGGGGGTATGTAATAAACCACAAGGGGCCGTAGTGGACGGTCGATATGTCTCACCGAGATGTCTGGTCTCGGTGTGGTAAAAAGCCATATAGTACTGGTGTCAGCGGCAGTAGGCCACTGACACACGTTTCATATACGTTTAGTATAACTGCTATGCAGTTAATCGGGTAGGCTTTTTACTGGAGTAGCCAAAAGAGCGGGGTGGGTTGGCTACTCCCATGTCCAGGTCCAGGCCTTGGTTTTGTTTCAGACGTATATCAACCTGGCAAGTCAGGTGAGCAAGGGGTGTGTCTGTCAGAAGGAGTCTGACAGTGTGAGAGTCAGACAGAGTGTCTACAGCAGGCTGCCTGCAAATCCCCTTGAGACTGGATCCTGCTAAAAGAACCAGAGACTGTGAGTTTACACACGGACAGTGTGCTGTTTTGTTTTGCGCTGAAGGCCAGCTACGTTGTTTTCCTTTTGTGTGTACCTTTCTGGCAATAAACGCCATTCTAAAGGAAGTCGCAGACTGTGTTTCTCTGTACCACCTTTGAGCTGATTCCCTACAGTGCTTTTACATTTAGTAAAACACACAGTGTTTTTAAACAACACATACAAGTAAATTTTTCCTGGCCATTTGTGGAGCGCAATTTATATCCAAGGGTTACCCAAGCTTGTTACTGGGTTCATTTGGAGTCAAAAACAGGGTGTATATTTATCATATACAGATATCATCATCAAACAGTGTCTGTACATTTTAGAACAAACAGTATGTCAGACAGAGAGGTGGCAGGCTCTGCACCTGCGAGTGGCAGTGACACAAACATTCCTGGAACAGGCCCAGGTCGCAGCACAGCAAGGGGACGTCGCAGCAGGGGTCACTCGGTGAGGCCACAACTGCCGCTGTCATCTAGCGGCCGTGTGTTGTTCAGCAACCCAAGGGTTCTTGATTGGTTGACTAGGTCATCCTCTTCCTCCCAGATGACATCTGACAACCCCAGCCAAGAGTCGGTGGGAACCTCAGACACAACCCTTAGTTGGCATGGCCCGGGAGCGGGTCAGCGGCCCTCACCTGTCCTCAGCCCGCCTCTGTCCCATCCGGTTCCCTCAGCCAGAGATCTACTATGTGGTCTGGGCTCAGTGCCACTATATAGCGAGGATGAACAATTTGAAGAGGGCAGTCAGCAGCTACTTGGCAGCGAAGAAATGGGGCCAATATCCCCTGCTTCTTGCAGTAGGCGGCAAAGTATAGATGTGGAGAGTGGCATGGGAGGTCATGTTGTGAGGGGTCAGCCTCGGCATACCAAGACCGGTGATGAGGACAGCAGTGACGATGAAACACAAATAGATGATGATGTAGCCGACCGCACTTGGGAGCCGGGTGAGGCAAGGGCTTCATCATCGTCAGGAGAAGAGGGCGTCAGCTTGCGCGTCAGGCAGCAGCGCAGCCAGCAAGTGGGTCGTGTGGCCGTGAGTCAGCAGGATAGCAGCAGTGTGAGGTCGAGAGGCAAGCGGCCACGGGATAAAAAAACCTGCTTCGCAGGTCCAAGAAAGTAGCGGCACAGGGGCTCAGCGAGGCAGCGGCGGCAGTAATCACTCAGTGCGGAGCGTTGGCGGTAAAATCCGATACTCGGCGGTGTGGCAGTTCTTTGCTAAGACACCGGAGGAGCCGAATATGGGTTGTGAGCTTTAGCGGCTCTGGGATCTTGGCACACGTGTGTTTTCAGGCAGAGACAGAGACAGATCTTCGGGTGCAAAAATACAGGGCCTCTGTATTTTATTTAAGCAGCAAACAAAAAACAACAAGTGCAAGGCATGCACGACATAAACAAAAACAACCGCCTGCCCGTCTGGGCTCTAACTAACAAAGGACCAACTTACTATCAACTGGTAAGTTTCCTGCTGGTTCTCCAGCGTGTCTCCTCTCCAGACTTAAAGGTAGCCTGGGAGTTGTAGTCTCTCCCCAGTCAGCTTCTCTGCTGACTTATATATTCCAGGTAAAACCTGGAGTGGAACCTCGGGGAGTGGATCCATGGGGAGTGAGCACCCACCCTGCTCTATGCTCACTCCCAATGAAAGGCCCACCCGGGAATGGCTGAAAGCCATGCTAACATTAAACGTTTAACATATGTCGACAGTCTATACTGTCGACACCTATCTAATATTGGCCTTTCATTCCTTACCTTGTGGGCATGTGTCTGGAGATTTGAAGGCGCATGCAAGGACTCTGGCCGGGATATATACACCGTTATATACCCATCCTGCTGTTGCGCCCTTACAGGGTATATGTAGAATCTGTAAGCAGAAAGTGAAGCGTGGCCAGGGAGCTAACGTTGGCACCACGGCCCTGCGTCAACACATGCAGCATCACCATCCGGTGGCCTGGGAGAAACGTAGCTCAGATGTGGTGGTCCATCCTGCCGCTGCAGCAACAGCAGCAGCAGCAGCGCCCAGTGGCACGCATGCCATTGCAGCCAATCAAGGCTCCACCACCTCTGCAGAAGGGAGCTGTTTCTCTTTGACATTATCTCCCGGTCCAGATGCTCCTGCTCCTTGCTACTCTATCAGGCAGTGGCACTGTGTGATTGTGCCACTCTGTGGCCTAATACTGTTTTGCCACCTCCAGAATGTCATTGTGCCACTGTCTGACCTCATGCTGCTGCTGTGGCTGCTGCCGTGTCCTCCACACTGTGTCATTGTGCCACTTTCTGACCTCATGCTGCTGCTGTGGCTGCTGCCGTGTCCTCCACACTGTGTCATTGTGCCACTTTCTGACCTCATGCTGCTGCTGTGGCTGCTGCTGTGGCTGCTGCCGTGTCCTCCACACTGTGTCATTGTGCCACTGCCTGACCTCATGCTGCTGTCGCCGTGACCTCCGCTCTCAGTCATTGTGCCATTCTGTGGCTTCCTCCTGTTTTGCCACCTCCAGAATGTCATTGTGCCACTGCCTGACCTCATGCTGCTGCCGCCGTGACCTCCGCTCTCAGTCATTGTGCCATTCTGTGGCTTCCTTCTGTTTTGCCACCTCCAGAATGTCATTGTGCCACTGCCTGACCTCATGCTGCTGCTATGGCTGCTGCCGTGACCTAGACACTGTCATTGTTCCACTCTGTGGCCTATTCTTGTTTTTGCCACCTCCAGAATGTCATTGTGCCACTGCCTGACCTCATGCTGCTGTGGCTGCCGCCGTCACCTCCACACTCTGTCACTAATGTTGCCACCTGAGCTCTCAGCTTGTTTTTTTTTCCAGCTTTCGCTGGCATGACTTTATCAGGCTACATTCCCGCTTGAGTTTTTTGGTCAGTTTTGCCCTCTTAAGTGCCCAGGGAATTTTATAGTGAAGCGATTCTAAGAGCGGCGGCAGTCATCTGTGTGTCATACTAAAACACAACATTGTATGAAGACCAAACCAAGCTCCCTCTGCATATTTAAGCATGGCACAACGTTCTACAGCACCCTGCAGGCTCTGTGCAGCCTGGAAATAGCTGCTTTTTAACGCGATTCGTCCCGAAGTAATTCGGTCCGAATTTATTTTTTCGGAAAATTCGGCGAAGAGACCGAATCGAATTTTTGAGAAATTCGCCCATCTCTAACTGCAATGTATTAAGCTATGTCTACACACCACTGGAATCTCGTCGGATTTTCAGCGGATTCAGTATTTTGAATCAGTTGAAATTCCAACTGTGCCCAGAGCTGTGTAGACCTCAAATGAAAATCCATGCTTTAGTTTACGCAGCATGGGATTTTTAATGAAGCCACCATCTATCTGGTGAAAGATAGAACATGTTCTATCTTCCCACTGAATACCCGTTGAATTCCCATGCAGCTCATTTACTGTGCTGGTGGGAAATCCAAAAACCGACCGGTACAGCCATGTTAAAATGGACATTTTGGATGGCATTTTAACATTGCTGTGTAGACATAGCCTAACAGCAGTGATCAAGTGATCGCTGAGTCTAGTCCTACATGAAAAGAATCTAAACAATAACATAAAGCAAAGAAACCCACTATTCTTTCACAATTATTATAATTTCTTTTATAACGCTGTTGTCACGTCAAGGAAGGTACAGTGAGCCCTGACTGGAACCCAGCCCACTGTCCCTGCCTAATTGATGTGCTGCCGCAGGTGGCAGCCGCAACTGGGCGACAGCCCCTTTCGCTGCTAAAGTCGGTGGCCGCAGAGGAGGAATGGTCAACAGTCGGGGGCAATACCAAAACAGGAACGCCAAAAGCCAAAATCAGAACCAGAGGATAAACATAAACAAGCCAGTGTCAAAAAAAATAAAAGAGGAGGTACAAAATCAGAAAAAAGCGGGGTCAGAAAAAACAACCGGGGGAGGTAACAGGTAAGCAGACAAAACAATAGCACAAAATAGGCAGCCAGAAAAATCGCAGGCTCACACTAGCTACAGGGAGTTTAAATGTGATCCCAAAGTACCCCCCCCTGTACTGATTGGAGCGGCCTCCGGGGCCCATTGGCTGGTGTACACCCCCTTCAGGAGTGGCTAGACCCTGTCAACACACAGCTCCCACAGACTGTCTATCATGGGGGGGGTGCTAAACCAGCTGCTCCAACTCTTCTCCCTGCAAGCCGACACTCCCACCCCTAACAGTACCCCTCCTTTTAGGAGGGGCCCATCACCCCCCCTGGTCGGGTTTTGTCCGGATGAGAATCAGGGAAATTTCCTCACCAGGTATCAGCATGAAATGGTTTAGCTGGAACCCATGGTCTCTCCCAGGACCAACCCCTTCCAATGGCCCAGGTTTCTGCATGACCTTTTTTGGACCTTACAATAAAAAATACGGGCACTTCATATTTTAACTCCCCCTCCCTAAAACCGGAGAGGATCTAGAGGGGAGTCACAGGGAATATCCCCCTTTAAAAATGCCCGATGGAACACTTTATGTATACGGAGAGACAGGGTAATTTCAGCCGATAGCCACTGGGTTTAAACCCCCTCCTGAACCCCATATGGACCTATAATCGTGGCGGAGTTTACCCCAAAGGGGAAATTTCAACACAGATTTTGGGGGGAAACCATACTTTATCCCCAACCGCAAAACCCCTAAACAAGACACCCTCAACAGAAAATTTTTCTTCTGGGTGTTCTGGTAAAAACCAATTCTTCTGAACTTGGGCCCCGACTGTGCCCAAACTTTAATGATAACACCACCCCCGCTGTGATCAACGTAGCACTGGAAAAACGATGCCTGGTTGAAACCATAATTACAGTAAAAAGGTGAGGTCCCAGACGACTACTATCCTATTGTTAATGTCAAATTCAAAACCCAAAGGTAAGTATTTTACCCGTCCACCTTGAAACAATACATAACAAACGAAGTTTTTGTGTTACCATTTGTTTTACCCTCTCAGTCTGCCAATTAGTCTCTGGGGGAAGGCAGAGGAGAAGGACAGGGTGATACCCGAGCCTTGCAAAGGGCTCTCCAAAATCGAGAAACGAACTGAACCCTCTGTCCGAAACAATATTTTGGGTTTAAACCATGCAGTTTGAAAAAATGTTTTTGATAAAGAGTTCAGCCAGTTTTTGGAGGGACGGCAACCCCTTAACGGAACAATATGGCACATTTTACTGAACCAGTCCACTACCACCCAAATAACCGTTTTGCCCTCTGAAGGAAGAAGGTCCATCATAAAATCCATGGAGATGTGGGTCCACGGACGTTCAGGTAAAGGTAGGAGGCAAAGTTCCCCAGGAGGACGAGTTCTGGGAACCTTTGCCCGAGTGCAGACTTCACAAGCTTTTTTGTGCCAGACACTCCAGGATGCCCAGATAAAACAGAATCATGAAATTCTTTAAAAACTCTTTAGCCGAAACTGAGTGAGGACAAAGACCTTCGAAATAGGACAGTTAGCAGGTCTCATATCCTGGTGGGACTTAACCTCGGTGGCTAACTCAGGGGAAATAGCTGAGACAACAGTCTCCTTGGGAAATGTAGGTGCCGGATCCTCCTGAGATGCGTGGCTGGCACAGAAGCTTCTAGATAGAGCATCAGCCTTCACATTTTTCGAACCAGGTCTGTAAGTAACAATAAAGTTGAAGTGCGTAAAAAATAATGCCCAACGCGCCTGACGTGGATTTAACCTTTTATCACTCTCTAAAAAGGTAAGATTCTTATGATCAGTAAGGACCATGACTTGATGCTGGGAACCCTCGAGGAAGTGGCGCCGTTCTCAAAGGCCCACTTAATAGCCAACAACTCCCGGTTCCCAACATCATAATTCCTTTCAGCTGAGGGAAATTTACGTGAAAAGAAGGCACAAGGTCGAAGGTTAGTCATAGTAGCGGACCCCTGAGTTAAGACCACCCTGCGCCTACTGGGAAGCATCAACCTCAATGACAAAGGGTATGCTGTGATCTGGCTTGAATCAACACAGGAGCTGTACAAAACACTGCTTAAGTTTTCTCAAATGCATCTATGGCCTCAGGTTGCCAATTACTGAACTTCACCCCAATCTTAGTCATGTCAGTCAAAGGCCGAACTAAGACAGAAAAATTCTGAATAAATTTACGATAGTAGTTCGCAAACCCTAGGAACCACTGCAGGGCCTTCAGAGATGAAGGGCGGACCCAATCGAGAATGGCCTGAATTTTCCCGGGGGTCCTTACGAAATAAGTTAGGAGTCAGAATGTACCCCAAAAAAAGGTTTCCTTTCCCTTTACCCCGAAAACACATTTTTTTAAGCTTGACAAACAAAAATATTTTCCTTCAGGATTTCCATTACCTGTCGTCCGTGTTAACGTGGGACGACCAATCTTTCGAATAGATTAAAATGTCATCCAGGTAAACGACCAAACAACAACCAATGAGTTCACGTAAAACATCATTAACCAGGTTCTGGAACACCGCGAGAGCATTACACAAGCCGAACGGCATCACCAGATACTCTAAATGACCTTCAGGAGTGTTAAACGCGGTTTTCCACTCATCCACTTCTCGCATACGAATGATGTGATAGGCCCAAGGTCCAACTTGAAAACCACTTTGCTCCCTGGATTTGGTTGAACAGATAAGGGATCAAGGGTAACGGGTATTGGTTTTTTACCATTATTTTATTTAGTTCACGGTAATCTATACATGGACGGAGGCCTCCATCCTTTTTTCCTACAAAGAAAAAACTGACCCATGGGAGGGCACCGAAGTCGGATATGCCCCTTCTGTAAGCTTTCTGCAATTATTGTTTCATTGCTAGTCTCTCTGGGGCCAGACAGATTATATATCCTCCCCTTGGGAAACCTCCCCCTCGGGCAATAGGTCAATGGCACAGTCGAAAGATCTATAAGAGGGTAGTATCTCCGACTGTTTCTGAGAAAATACTGCAGCAAAGTCACGGAAAAAAAACAGGAATCTGCTCCACCATAGTATTTCCAGTATGGTAGGGAGACATCTGTCAACACAACGTTGTCCCCACTTGACTAATTCCACCTGAATTCCGTCAAAACACTGGGTTATGTTTTTTGAAGCCATTGCAGCCCCAACACCCACATCAACGGGCAGCCCTCCATGATAAATAGAATACACTTTTCAGTATGTATGGATCCGACCACCATCTCCAGCTCAGGAGTTTCAATGTTGGATTGTGCCCCGAGCTAGTGGAGTGGAGTCAATAGCCACAACCGTAGAGACTCAGATAGCGGTCTCCAAGATAGGCCTAGACGTTTGACGAAAGATGCAACAACAAAATTAGAAGCTGATCCAGAATCCACAAACGCACTCCCAGAACCAGACAGCGACAACTATGAACTCTTAAGTGGTAGCAGCACCTTTTTGGATATAATAGGAAATACCTGCTCGCCTAGGTGATCTTCCTGCTGACCACCCTCCGTCTTCTTTAAGCGAGCTCATCCATCTGGTGACCCATATAGATATCCGTTTTTCAGAGAGACAGGAAGAGCTCCGACAGGAGCGTGATCCGATCCGAACACGTCGTCTGCCCCATCTTGCACCAGTGTTCCTTCGGCCTTTACCTGTCTCCGCAAGAACTGACTCGACGACTTGAGGGGAATCTGTGCCTCTATTGCGTCAGCCCTGAACATCTCCTCAGGGGTTGTCTTTTCCATCTGCAACATCTGGGAAACACACGCACCTAGGCTTCATGGGAGAGGCGTCCCTAGGTGTGAAAAACCCCTCTCCACGGCTCTTGCTGCCAGTTCTGGTCACAACCAGTTCCGGGATCTCGTTTCAAGTGGCTGCCTTCCTGGATTCTGGTTCCGCCGGGAATTTTATGGACGCTACGTTGATGGCCAAGTATCGTCTATCGGTGGTCCGCTTAGACCAACCCTTGGTCATCTCGTCCGTTTGTGGTGAGCTTCTGAACGACCCCATCCTCTTTCAGACGGAACTGGTGGTCCTACAAGTAGGAGCTTTACACAAAGAGAGGATCGCATTTGTCGTACTACCCCGTTCGTCCTCTGCTGTCCTCCTGGGGCTTCCTTGGCTGCAGCGTCACGCCCCTGTGCTCGACTGGAAGACGGGTGTAGTCTTGCGTTGGGGTCCAGACTGCCAGTCTCGCTGCCTATTGGCACCTCGCCGGGTGCGCCACTCTTCTCCTCTTAAAGCTCCCAAGCCGCTGCCAGGTCTGCCGCAAGCCTACCAAGACTTTCAAGATGTCTTCTCTGAGAAGCAAGCAGAGACTCTCCCTCTACATCGTCTCTATGATTGCCCTATTGACATGCTGCCTGGGACTAGTCTACCCGCTCTGTACCTGAGACTCAGGCTATGTCGGCCTACATTAAGGAGAACCTTCAGAAAGGCTTCATCCGTAAGTCTACTTCCCCGGCGGGTGCCGGTTTCTTCTTTGTGGAGGAGAAGGATGGGTCCCTGCATCCGTGCATCGACTAACACGGTCTAAACAAGATCACCATTAAGAACCGGTATCCATTGCCACTGATTACAGAACTATTTGACCGTCTCCGGGGAGCTAAAGTCTTTTCCAAGTTGGACTTGCGGTGGGCTTACAACCTCATTCGGATCCGAGAAGGTGAGGAGTGGAACACCGCCTTCAATACTCGTGACGGACACTTCGAGTATCCAGTGATGCCTTTCGGCCTATGCAAACAATCCAGCAGTCTTCCAGGAGTTTGTTAATGACATTTTCAGAGATCTCCTGTATATCTGTGTAGTCGTCTACTTGGATGACATCCTGGTTTTTTCACCTAAACTGGAGGTCCATCAGTCATATGTGCGATAGGTCCTGAAACGCCTGCGTGAAAACTATCTCTATGCCAAACTGGAAAAGTGCCAATTCCACAGGACTAGCCTCCCGTTCCTCGGATACATAATCTTGGACAAAGGTCTGCAGATGGACCCCGCTAAACTGTCTGCCGTCCTCCAGTGGCCACGACCCTTTGGTCTCCGGGCAATACAATGCTTCTTGGGATTCGCCAACTATTACAGGCACTTCATCCCACATTTCTCGACGTTGGTGGTGCCGATTGTGGCTCTCACCAAGAAGCATGCCAACCCGAAATTGTGGCCTTAGAGCCGAAAAAAGCTTTTTTCCAATTTAAAAGGCCGCCTGCCATCGGAAACCTGTTCTATCCCGGCCTGATACAGAGAACCCATTCTTTCTGGAGGTCGATGCCTCGTCCGTGGGGGCTGGAACTTGGACCTGCGTTTTTTTTTTCAAGACCTTCTCGCCCGCTGAGAGAAATTACACCATCGGGGACCGGGAGCTTCTGCCCAGCAAGCTTGCTTTAGAAGAATGGCGCCACCTCCTGGAAGGGGCATGGCATCCTGTAAACATTTTTACCGATCATAAGAATCTTCTCTACCTTCAAACAGCGCAACGTCTGAGCCCACGCCAAGCCAGGTGGTCGCTGTTTTTCTCTCGTTTTAATTTTGTCATCCATTTCCGACTGGCAGAAAAG
Organism: Phyllomedusa bahiana; assembly: GCA_025379985.1. NCBI lineage: Eukaryota > Metazoa > Chordata > Amphibia > Anura > Hylidae > Phyllomedusa > Phyllomedusa bahiana. Next base: position 19,590 of record JAODAL010039514.1, on the reverse strand, counting down.
AATATCAAATCCGATGCCTTGTCCCGTGCCTCTGATGTTAGTGGTGAAGAAGAAGTCACTCCCCGGCACATTATACCCCCTGAATGTTTCATTTCCATGGCTCCCGTGAACCTCCAACGTATACCACCGGGTAAGACGTACGTGTGCCCTGCGCTCCGGAAAAGGGTGCTGAACTGGGGTCATTCTCACATAGCCAGTCACCCAGGGGTTCATAATTCGCATTCCATAATTGCCCGTTTTTATTGGTGGCCGGACTTGGCCAAGGATGTTAAAGAATTCGTTGAAGCTTGTACCACCTGTGCTCGTAATTAAACCCTTGACTCAAGCCGGCGGGGCTGTTACAACCTTTGCCAGTTCCTAGCAGTCCGTGGATGCACATCGCTATGGACTTTATCACCGACTTACCTCCCTCTGCCGGTAATACGGTTATTTGGGTGGTCACGGACAGATTCTCCAAGATGGCACACTTCGTGCCACTGCCCGGCCCCCCTTCCGCTCCGCGGCTAGCCAATTTATTCTTTCAACATATTTTCCAGCTGCATGGACTTCCACAGCATATCGTTTCTGACCGGGGAGTCCAGTTTGTCTCAAAATTTTGGCGGGGCCTCTGCGCGCAATTACAAGTCAAACTGGACTTTTCCTCTGCATACCACCCACAGTCTAAAGGCCAAGTGGAGAGGGTGAATCAGGTCTTGGGTACCTATCTCCGCCATTTCTTGTCTGGTCGACACGACGACTGGCCTAGTTTGTTGCCATGGGCCGAATTTTCTTACAATTCTCTGGAGTCAGATTCTGCCGGGCATTTTTCCTTTTTTCGTGGTCTTTGGCCGGGGACCCCGTCCGCCCTTCTGTGCCCCGCCTCCTCCGATGTGCCTGCGGTAGACAGTCTCGTCCGTGATTTATCCGTCATATGGGACAAGACACGTCAATCGCTATTCCAGGCCTCTGCCCGCATGAAAGTTCAGGCAGACAAGAAAAGGAGACCTCCTTACTCCTTTGCCCCGGGAGATAAGGTGTGGTTGTCTGCCCGGTATGTCCGACTCAAAATTCCTAGCCTTAAGCTTGGTCAGCGGTTTCTAGGTGCCTTTGAAGTGCTGAGGTGCATCAATCCTGTGGCCTACAAACTCCGGCTCCCTCCCACTATGCGCATCCCAAACTCCTTTCACGTCTCCCTGCTTAAACCAGTCCCTCCTTATCGGTTTCACGGTTTGTTACCCCCTTGTCTCGATAGTTGACCCCCAATGTTTTTTTGGTTGAGATCTTGGCCGTGAAGATGGTTAGGGGGAGACGATTTTTCTTGGTCCACTGCAGGGGGTTTGGGTCAGAGGGAAGATCGTGGGAGCCGGAGGAGAACATCCTGGACCGTTAACTCCTGAAGAGGTTTCTGCAAACTAGAAAGAGGGGGAGGCCAAAGGGGAGAGGTACTGTCACAGGTGTCATACCACAGCTGCGTCCCCCGCTGCGAGCAGTGCCGTGTCCCGACCCTCGGGCTCCAGGCGTGCTCGCAGCTCCCTTCACTTACCTCGCCGTGCTCCTGCTGTGCTTCGGGAATGTGTCTCTCCCCGCAAGGGGGCGAGCGAGCGTGGCACTGCAGCTCAATTTAAAGAGACAGCGCGCCGGCAATTGGTTTCACCGGGCGCTGACTTTATTTAAGTCCTGCCCCTTCCTCACTACCTTGCCGAATCAATAGTGTCCTGGGCCTAGAGAGGAAGCATTCCTGAGTGTCTTGTTTGTCTACTGTGTACCGTATCTTCTGCCTCCATCCCTTGACCACAAACCATTGCCGCCTGTCCTGACCTTCTGCCTGTTCCCGACTACGAGCCTGCATCACGATTCTGTACCGCGCAAAACCTCGGCCGCCACTGCAAGCAAGTCACGTCAGGGGTAGCGAGCTGGTAGCAATCCGCCGCAGCAAGTCCATCCCGCTTTGCGGTGGGCTCTGGTGAAAACCGGACCTACTTAGATTCCGCTCCCTGGCGTGGCTTGTACCATCGCTTGTGGTGGTTCAGAGGATCCACTACCACATCCGTTACACTACTGATATTGGACTGTATATATACCACTGCCATGCCCGTGAGCACCCACGTTCACATTATTTTTTTCAAAAATGTTTTTTTGTGCAGAACCATATATTGCATTTAACGTATACTGCTTTTAACTTATATAGGATGGAATGGATGCCTCCATTTGGTTTTTGTGCACCCCACCCACCTTCACAGGTTGCTAAATCAGTGCAGTATGCTTATAAAGCTGGTGTCTTTGCTCTATGAAATATGGAGGTCTGAGGACCCAAATGAGAGGTCTGAACTGGACCCAAATGAGAGGTAAGAGTAGCATAGGAACCACCTGCATTGAGGTCCCATTGAAGTTCGGAGGGGGCTTAAGCAGTTTTGATCAAAACATGTGGACTAAGAACCTCAAAGGTTTTTTTCATGTATTTTAGATAGCAGAAATGCTTTTTTCAGAGGTTCCAATGTCCCCTTTGATAGCCCTTTTAGCTGATGGTGTGCTACCGACATTGGACTGTGCATATATATACCACTGCCATGCCAGTGAGCACCCACGTTCACATTATTTTTTTCAAAAAATTTTTTTTGTGCAGAACCATATATTCCAGTTAACGTATACTGCTTTTAACTTAAATAGGGAGGAATGGATGCCTCCATTTTGTTTTTTTTGCACCCCGCCCACCTTCACAGGTTGCTAAATCAGTGCAGTGTGCTTATACAGCTGGTGTCTTTTCTCTCTGAACTATGGAGGTCTGAGGACTAGGGATGAGCGATTATAATCGACAAAGTTGAAATCGGTACGATTTTTAGGCTGATCGGAAATTTCGATCACGTGATATTTTAGGTGACAATCTGCAGATTAATCTATTACTATCGTGCCATTTGCGGCACTTCCTGTCATTTTGGTGGCCAGACATTCAGCTTAGAGTATAGAGCAGGGTGAGCTGGGTGTGCGATGTCATGACTGTGACGTGTATGGTTGTCATTGGCTGGAAAAATCACATGACCTCGTTTTGCATAGACCAGCCTTTCCTGTTCAGTATCATTCTTCCCCTGTGTAACATGAGAGCAAAACGTCTGCTGCTTGTTTCTCAACACAGCTCAGCTCAGAGACACAGTTCTTCTCTTTATTCATACATACAACAATGCTTTTAGCTGTGAACGTTAGAATATAGGTAGATTAGAGAATCTCAGTTCTTATTTAGTTAGACACAGACTTTTAAAGAAGCATCTAGCATTGTCCCGCCGCGGGGGGGGGAGGGGGCGGGCCGACGGAAAGGCTTTGGAAAGGAGTGTATATTGTGCAACCCAGACTCTGCTTTGAACCTGCATTGAAATGACATTTTTTTTTTGCCAATTTTTGGCCAGCACACCTGGCACCTGAGGTGAAATTGTACCTTTTATTTTGTGCACCCCAGTTTTTTTTTGCAAAGAGCCACCTTGTACTTAAATTTGGATACATAAAATTTCTAGTAACTGTTGGTGTATTTAATTGGCGCAAAAAGAACCATTTGTTATCCGCATAACTTTGAAATAGCTGTATTGCACTTTGGTGCACCCCAGTTTTTTTCAAATAGCCACGTTGTACGCCAATTTTGATATAAAAATTTTCTAGTAACTGTTCTCGTTTGTCATTGCTGCAAAAAATGCAGTTTCTCATCCGTGTAACTTTTGAATAGTTTTATTGCACTCGTTGAATCTCAGTTTGGAGCAGATAGCGTACTTGTATGATAGTTTGTTGAAAACTATCAATTCCTAGACCTACTGGGCAGTTGTAAATCCCTGGGACTGAAGGAAGAACACTGTTGATTGTGTCCTACGGTTCTTCCACCAGACCACATTTCACAGGTATTCGCTAGAAACAATTCTAATCCTAGTTGGCTGTTGGAAATTAGAGGGATTTAAGAATAGCTGTGATTTGCCGTCTTTCAATAAGAGACTGTCAAAAACTCTTCCATACCTTTTTAAATTTATATCTTTCTGAACATGGAGCGAAAGGCAGGTGGTAAGCGAGCAAAGTGGGGTCTAGGACATGGAGGTAGAGGTACGAGAGAAGGTGCTCCTTCCAGTGCTAGCGACAACTCGCAAGTCAGCGGATCGTCGGTTGCAGAACCGTCAGGCCTGTCCTCACTGGGTCGGTGTCCTGTGAATCTCAGTAACGAACAGCGTCGCCAATCTGTTATTCAGTGGTTAACACAACCTGCATCCAGCAGTCTTACCTCCTCGTCCTCCCAGTCACGGCCACAAATGTCATCATCAACATCAGCATCCGTCCAACATCAAGCAAAGGCAGCCCAAATTTCAACTCGTGTACCCACCACTGTGGATAAGCCATTTTATTAAGACCTCTTTAAGGACATAATGCAGTTGGGGTCAAAAGGCATTTCAACAGATCAAGAGGCCAAAGAGGATGATTTAGTCTGCTCTGACTCCCAATCGCTGATGCCATCAGAGCAGGAGAAGGAAGCCGGTCATTTGGCAAAAATCCCGGGGGGTCGGCAATGCCTTGCAGTGCCTGTTGTTTGTAGCCGGCAGCTCCAGGATGCAGAATGTCAGGACAAGGAAGTCACCTATGTTGATGATGATGATGATGACGACATTGCGGATCCAACGTGGTCTTTTCAGCAGAATTTGCTTGCGAGCGCTTCATCACTGGACGAGGAGGAAGATGATGGGGTAGTGTCAGTACGGCTCCCGCCTCAAAAAGGGAGAGGGCGGTCGCACAAGTCCGCTGAGATTATTCCACCAGCCACGATCAGCGGAAACACCGCTCCTCACTTATCGCTTTCGAAAAGGTCCAGGACCTCTCAAGCCTGGGCCTTTTTCGAGCAAGCCTCTGATTCACCCAGCGATGTCATATGCCGCCTTTGCTGTAAACGCATCAGTAGAGGCAAGAATCTTAGGTGTTTAACCACCACCAACATGTCTAGTCACATGCAGCGAATGCATGAGTTGAAATGGAGTGAACACTTGGCCAAAAAAGGCCCCACCAATCCCTGGATTCCAACCACTGTCACACCCTCTGTCTCCGCCTCCTCCTCCTCCGCCATGACAAAGCGTTCCTCAGCTGCCCATGTCTCTCAGCGTCATGAGCAAGGATCAGCCTCTGCTTCAGCCTCCACCATCGCCCGAGTACCACCAGCACCGCCAGAGACCTATCCTACCCCTTCTCCTTCCACCAGTTTGACTTTCACGCCACACAGCGGCCAGTCTAGCAGCCAGCCTTCTGTCTACCAGGTTTGGGAGCAGAAGAAACACTTTAACCCAAAGCCAAAAGCCTGAATGTCGGCATTGCCAGGCTGTTGGCCTTGGAATTGCTGCCTTTCCATCTGGTGGACAAAGATGGGTTCCGCCACGTCATGGCCCTTGCCTGCCCCCAATACTAGATGCCAAGCAGGCATTTCTTTTCCATAAAAGCCGTCCCTGCCCTGGCCAGCCAAGTGTCAGCTAAAATTTCAAATGCGTTGTCTGCATCTGTGTCTGAAAAAGTCCATCTGACCACCGATACATGGACCAGTAAGCACGGCCAAGGCCGCTATATCTCTGTGACAGCTCACTGGGTGAGCTGGATGGATGTCTCTGATGGTGACGGTGGCTCTCAGGCTCGGCGCACGCTCTTCAAAACCGCAGGGATGGTGCAGGGATCTTTCCCCCAAGGTCCAATGGTAGCATCACGTGCCCAGAGTATTGAAATTAATCTGTCTTGGAGACCGTCAACACACAGGTCAGGAGCTGTGGACGGCTCTTCGCAACGAGACCTAGCGCTGGCTGGGTGACAAGAACCTTGTGCCAGGCAAGGTGGTGTGCAAAAACGGTCGAAATCTGCTGGCCGCCCTTAAGATTGGTAGGCTGGAGCACATCCTTGCCTGGCAAACGTCATGAACCTCGTCTTCCAGAAAATTCTCAAGCGCTACCCGGGTCTGGACTTCCTGCTGAGGAAGGCTCGAGGTCTGAGCTCACACTTCCGCCGTTCGCACCCTGCTTCGTCTCGCCTGGCTGCGTTGCAGTGTCAGCTCGGCCTCCCCGTTTACCGTCTGATTGTTGACGTGGCAAGACGCTGGAATTCCACCCTCCACCTGCTCCAGCGATTGTGACAGCAGCACAATGCCATTACGCAGTACGAAGTGACACATGGCCTGACACGCAGCAGTGCAGACCTCGGGATATTGAGCCACCGAGAGTGGAGGCAGGTGAAAGAGCTCTGCACCATCCTTGCCAGTTTTGAAGAAGCCACCAAAAAGGTCAGTGCAGACAATGCCCTTGTCAGCATGAGCATTGTGGTGATCTTAGTTCTGGAACGATCGTTGGACACTCTGAAACATCAGGTCCCTCCAGCGACGGAGGAGGAGACGACACAGATACGGACACGGAGCCTTTGTCTCCGTCGAATCCAGAAGGCACGACAGTTTCACAACTTTATTGGTCTTCATTAGGCAGTGGTTCGGGGTCCAGGGCTAGTGCAAGGCGGCACCTCAGCTCAGAAGGAGGAAGCTGAGGAGGATGAGGTATTTCTGGACACCGACGTTATCGATGTCCCTGTCTTGGAAAGAGATTGGCACGGATTTGAGGCGGAGGAAGATGAAGAAGATCAGTTTGCTAGTGCCCCTCGACCCAGAGGCTTGTGGAATCAAGGCTCCATCTCTAACAAGAGTGCTTGGATGCTCCATTTCCTCCAACATGATCCTCGCATTAAGGCCATCAAACTGAACAGTTATTGGATGGCCACCCTCCTCGATCCCCGTTACAAAGTGAAACTAAGCACTTTACAACCACCCACCCAAATAGAGAGTAAAATGCAGGAATTGGAGACCGTGCTGATTGATCAACTGGAGACATCTGTTACATCTGCTTCATATTCTTCAAATGTCACGGTGGAACAACGTCAGCAACGTGACAGAAGTAGAGTGCCAAGTAGCCGCAGCAGCAGGCATTGTGGCAGAAGCCTAATGGGTGACCTCTGGCAATCCTTATTTACCACCTCACCAACGCATGTAATGCAGGGCACACATACAACACACAGAGACCAGCTTAAGATCATGGTGCATGACTAACTGCGTCTCAACACCGATGTTTTTGGATATGTTCCGGACCAAATCGACTTCAGGGTATCCAAAATGGATGAATGGTCTGAGCTCGCTGGCCACGCCATAGAGGTGTTGTCCTGCCCAGCAGCCAGCGTCATATCTGAGCAGCACAGCTGGAGCAGTCATTACAGACAAACGCATCCGGCTTTCCAAAGATAATGTGGATCATTTGACTTTCATCCAGATGAATCAGGCGTGGATCTCTGATGATGTTGTGGCCCCAATTGCCAGTCTACTTCACATTCCTCTTCAAACAGAAATGGTCCTCTTGAAAAAAAAAAAATTTAAATGATCATTTCTGACTGCCATTTTTATTATCAGTTCCCAAAAGGTCATTTTGCTGATTTTGCGGTGAGGAGACTGTAAAAGACACCAATTGTACATGGTTTCATGAAAAAAGCGTATACCATTTACTCACTTCGGGCGACATGTGTGATCGGGTTTTGCGCCTGTTTTCTGGAGAAAACGGCGCCTCAACGATCCGAATCCCCTGTCGGACGCAGGGATGCGATGTTAGGCGCCGCCTTCGCCACTTTCTGATGCGCCTAACATGAAGGGACGTGTAATGGGCGCGGTGTGGGCGTTCTGGGGCGGGACGCGGCACATTCGAAAACTCCGAGGCATGCATGATCGCGGCTCGGCAAAGTGCGGTGCATTGCAGCGCTCGCCAGCTCCGACAGGCAGACCTAGTTGAAGTTGGTCTAAATGAGCCGGAGGAGGCGAAGTGAAGCGAGAACGTAACATGAGAGGAAACATATAGAAGATCGCAAAAGAAATCTCGTTGCTGTCCAAAAGCGAATAAATGTAGTGAAAACTTGGATCATTTAAAATTAAAGGGAAAATATATAAGATCGCTCAAGAAAAAAACTCAGTTCTCATCTCCATGAGGCATGGAGTATGAATAAAAAAATAGTTTTTATTAGGTGTAAAACATTATCAGAAAGAGAGCTCACACCTTCTAATAAAAAAAAAAAAAACATACATAAAATCACTTTCCAAAAATCAAGAACGGCGCAACATCAGGAATTAGGATTTTGGAAATTGCCGGGAAATACAGTAATTCAAATTCTGTAAACGCTTCTCATTGGTCGGCAGAAACCAACCAATCAGAATAGGAGCGACAGTGAACCATTAAAACCTATGGAGAACGATTGACCAATCAAAAGACAAGGCGGGACAGTTCAAAATACAGTAAAAAAGGCAGAAAAGAGCTGATTGGTTGAGCTAGCGGGGGCTTGGCTATCCCGACCAATCAGAGCGCGAGCTACTTTGTCCCATTGTAGTCAATGGAGAGATCGGGGCAATGAAATCTCGGCTCTCAGCGCCGTGCGGCATGGAGTATGATTAAAAAAATCATTTTTATTAGGTGTAAAACATTATCTGAAAAAGCTGAAACCTTCTATAAACATACATAAATAAAATCCCTAACAATGCGTTTGTCGCCGAGACCGGCGCTACATCAGGAATTGGGATATTGTAAATTGCCAGGAAATTAAGTAATTCAAATTCTGTAAGCTCTTCTCATTGGTCGGCATAAACCAGCCAATCAGAATAGGAGCGACAGTGACCCATTATAACCTATGGAGAAGTATTGACAATCTATAATAAAACTGTACATGGCAGAAATAAAATGATAAGACTCACGAAGTTGTAACGAAAAAAATATATATATTAGTTCAATAAATTCATTTTTATTTCTTTAATTTCGTTAGCCAATGATCAATAGTATGAGTGTAAGGAATATAAAGAAATAAAAATGAATTTATTGAATATTTTTTTTTTCGTTACCCCCATATTATTGTTCATTTTATATACACATCGGTACAACGTCGTGAGTCTTATCATTTGATTTCGGCCATGTACAGTTTTATTATAGATTGCATTAGAAAACCCATAAGGATCGCTCTCCCATTGGTCCAAATAACCGCGCCTCTTTTAACTGTGCCAATCACAAACAGAGCTCACTCTGCATTTCTTTTCCCCATAGAACTCTATGAGAAGGTAGCTCAGCCACTGATTAGCTAAGCAGGACGAGCCCCTCTTCCCCCCAACCAATCACAGTACTAGAATATTTCCCAAAGACAGTAATAACTTTTAGGGCGCCCTTCTATCGCGCCCTTCTTGCTCCACTCAAAATAGACGCACTACATATGATTGGTGGATTCATATCTGCCACCTGGTCTCAACCAATCATCTCTTTTCTGCCTTTTTTACTGTATTTTGAACTGTCCCGCCTTTGCATTTGATTGGTCAATACTTCTCCATAGGTTATAATGGGTCACTGTCGCTCCTATTCTGATTTGTTGTTTTTTTCCGCGCTTACAGAATTTGAATTACTGTATTTCCCGGCAATTTACAATATCACACTTCCTGATGTAGCGCTGGTAATGGTGACAAACGCATTGTCAGGGATTTTATTTATGTATGTTTATAGAAGGTTTCAGCTCTTTTTCAGATAATGTTTTACACCTAATAAAAACTATTTTTTTAATCATACTCCATGCCGCACGGAGCTGAGAGACGAGATTTCATTGCCCCGATCTCTCCATAGACTACAATGGGACAAAGTAGCTCGCACTCTGATTGGCCGGAATAGCCAAGCCCCCGCTAGTTCAACCAATCAGCTCTTTTCTGCCTTTTTACTGTATTTTTAACTGTCCCTCCTTTTCATTTGATTGGTCAATACTTCTCCATAGGTTATAATAGGGTCTCTGTCGCTCCTCTTCTGATTGGCTGGTTTATGCCGACCAATGAGCAGCGCTTACAGAATTTGAATTATTGTATTTCCCGGCAATTTTCAATATCCAAATTCCTGATGTTGCACCGTTCTTGATTTTTGGAAGTGATTTTATTTATGTATTTTTTAGTAGGTTTGAGCTCTTTTTCAGATAATGTTTTACACGTAATAAAAACTATTTTTTTTGATTCATACTCCATGCCGCACAGAGATGAGAACTGAGATTTATTTCTTGAGCAATCTTATATATTTTCCCTTTAATTTTAAATGATCCACTTTTTCACTACATTTATTCGCTTTTGGACAGCTTTGATTTTTCACTTTATCCATTCATTCATATGAAAGACAACTCTTTTTGCTATTCACAAACATGTTTAATTTTTTTTTGCTCTTTTCCACCCTGTCTCGTTTCGGAATCATGTTGGCGCAGTCCCTTTCCCCCTAAGTCCCACACTGCCCCTCACACACTCGAGGCGGGGGTTTTTTTTTCACCGTTGTATGAGCGCACATGGGGCGAAAAATCATGAGGTGCAGTTTCCGTTCGAGCGTTGAAAACCCCCCTCCGAGGGGCGAGCTTCATACATGTCGCCCTTCATCTTTAAAATTTTTCGCACTGTCAATGGTTTTGGGGTCATGGTTAGTGTTGAGCGATTGCGTTGGCCATCGAATGGGTCGATGGCGATAGCGACCATCTCGCAAGTGTCGTTTGTGGCAGCGATTATGAGCGATGCCAATTAAAAGCAGGGGGAGAGCAAAACACCTTCTTCTTAAAACCCAAAAACGGGGGGGAAACGGGATTTAACATCCACAACATCAAATGGATATGTGCTACATCTTAGGCAACACACTTTGGGTTAAAAAAGTCACAAAAAAAAAAAAACACAAAATTCCATCCCTGTCTTGTCCCCACAGCATGACCCTTAAACCTGCACCCCCACAAAATAAAAAGTGCCAAAAGGCATATGATTTGAACCATCACTTATTTAAAACTGGATTTGAATTCCCTGTCCGGGGAACAAAGATGACCCCCAAAACCTGCATGCCCCCCAGATTTAAAGTGCCAGAAAAAGGAGTCTTTAAAACCACCATTTTAGTTTAAATTACATTGACTATACATGTCGGGGCCCAAGCATGACCCCAAACCGATGACCCCCAATTAAAAAGTGCCGAAAAAAGGATCTTTAACCACCATTTTATTTGAATGGACATTGACTATACCTGCCCGGGCCCAGCATACCCCAAACCCTGCTGACCCCCACAGTAAAAAAGTCCCGGAAAAAGGAGTCTTTCAACCACCATTTTAGTTCACGGGACTTTGATATACATGCCCGGGGCCAAGAATGAGCCCCAAACCTGCATGACCCCCAATAAAAAAGTCCCGGAAAAAAAAAGGGTCTTTAACCACCATTTTAGTTTCCTGACTATATGTCCCTGTCCTGGGCCACGCTGACCCCCAAACCCTCTACCCCCACTTTTAAAAAAGTGCCGGAAAAAAAGGAGTTTTTAACCACCATTTTAGTTTCCTGGCATATACTGCCCTGTCCTGGGTAGCGCTTGCCCCCCGTATGAGTGCGGAAAAATTTTGAGCTTCATTTGGGAAAATACTGGGGGGTTAACCCTGTTCCACCCGGGTCCCCTTTTTCTTGGCTTTTTTTTTTCTTATTTTACTAAACTCTGAGGAATTGTTCTGTACTTTGTTCTCTGTCCTGCTCCATACCCCCATGTCCCTGAATAATACATCTGGTCAAGTTTTCCTGTACCCCCCTTTACAATTAAAGGGGAATTTTTTTTCCCGCTATTTTGTACATGCAAGTTTTTTTATTTTATTTCTAGAAAACACTTTTTAAAAAATGGGATGGAATCCCCCCATGTCTTTGTTTTTTTTTTTTAATTGTAAAAAATGGGTGTCTAATAAGAGATTGAAAACATTTAAAAGATCTTGCAAAAACAAGTCATATAGAAATATGTGTCCATTAACAGTGCCCTCCTTTTCCCTTTTTGACGCCCATCACCCTTGAGCCACTCTACAATTGTAAAGAACAAATGCTGTTAGAAAAACATTTTTTTAAAATAGGACCTGTAGTTAGCTGCATTTAAAAGCAAAATCCCCCCAAAAATTCAAAGCATCACCCTTGAGCCACTTTGGACAATTTGTGAAGAAAATGTCTGTAGAAACAACTTTTTTTTTTTATAATGGCCGTAGTATTGCGCTTTTCAAAGCAGCATGCCCAAAAAAAATTATAAAAATGACTTCTCGCCACTTTAAAAATTGTGAGGGGAAATGCCACTTAGAAGCCACTTTTCTGTTCCAAAAAGGACCATGATTATTGCTGTTCTCCAGTACATGCCCCCAAAAAAAATTTAAAAAATAGACTTCTCACCCATTTTAAAAAAAATTTGGGGGAGAAATGCCACTTAAAAGCCACATTTCTGCCCCAAAGGCCATAATTATAGCTTGTTACAGCAACATGACCTCAAAACCATTGAAAATTTTGCAAAAAATTCTAAAGATAAAGTGAGTAAATGGAATCGGGGTTGTCATGAAACTTTGCGTCTTTTACAGTTCCCCCACGCAAAATGAACTGGGGGGGGGGGGAAAGAGAATAAAAATTGCAGTAAAAATACATTTTAAAAAAAAGTTTTTAAGAGGATCATTTCTGTTTGAAGAGGAATTGAAGTAGACCCGGGAACTAATCGGGGACCTCAGCAATTGGGGCCACAACCACAGAGATCCATGCCCCATTCACTTTATAAAAATCAAACATCCACATTTTTCTTTGGAAAACCCGGTGCGTTTTTTTCTGTAAATGATCCCCCGCTGTGCTGAAGGTCCCCTCAGATATCGCTGGCTGCTGGGGGACAACACCCTATGGGGTGACACCCGCCGGGCCATTCGTCCATTTTTTATACCGAAGTCATTGGGGGGAAACATACAAAAAATCGATGTTTAGACACAGTAGTCGTGCACCATGATCTTTAAATGGTCTCTGTTGTTGGTGTTGCCCTGTATTGCCTCGGGTGAAAAGGGGGTAAAAAATTGCCAGAGGCACCCTTTTGGCTTCTGCCACCCTTTCCTTGCTGCCGCCGCACGCCTGCTTGGCACTCTCGCTGTCACGTCGCTGATGTTTTCCCCGGACATTTGGGGGGAAAGGAAAACAATGCGGCTCCTTTCCGCTTTTACTTCCCATTTGGGGGGGTGGGGGAAAAAGTGAGTTTTGTTTTGTCCGGGGATCCGAAGGGTGGCCACCCCGAACGGTTCATTTGTGGCCTTTTGCAGGATCTATTTGGGGAAATGGCTCCCAAAAAAAATTGGGAAAATTTGGGCCCTTTATTTCCCCGCCCGGGGGGCAGGAGCCTTTGCAAACTGATTTCCCATCTTTCCCCCTCCGCCCAAATTCGCGCCAACCCTTTCCAAGGGGGGACCGGGAACCGGTGTCTAGGAATACCTCCTCCCCTCCTCCCCCACTGCCTCCCGGCACAGCTTCAGCAAGCCCTGACTTGCCTGGTGATGCATGAGAGCTGATGCGCCACCTTGACTAGCTTGGACCCCCCAACCACCCCAATGAAGACCGTGAAATTTTTGAAACTGTCGGGCCCCTTTTGATTTTTACGGAGAGAAAGGCTCCGTGTCCGCATCTGTGTCCGTTCTCCTCCTCCGTCGCTGCGGGACCTGTTGTTTTTAGAGTGTCCAAAAGATCGTTCCGAACAAAGATCAACAATGCCATGTGACAGGGCATTTTCCCACTGCTATTTTGGTGGCTTCTTCAAAAATGGCAAGGGTGGGGAGGCTCATTCACCTGCCTCCCTCTCGGTGCTAAACCCCAGGTCCGCACCGCTGCTTGTCAGGGGCCCTGTGACTTCGTAGGTAATGGCTTTGCTGCCACAATCGCTGGAGCTGTGGAGGGTGGAATTCCAGCGTGTTTGCCCACGTAAAACCAAGAACGGTTGAGGGGGAGGCCGGGTGACGCTGAAAAACCCCACCCCGGGGCGGGAAAAAAAGCGGGGTTGCGAAGGGCTTTAAGTGGCGAACTTAGACTTCGACCCTTTCCCTCGGGCAGGCAGCCCAAAACCCCGGGGAAAGCCCCTTTCAAAATTTTCTGGAGGGAAAAATTTTTTCATGAAATTTGCCGGGAAAAGGGGATGTGCTCCGCCTATCGATCAAAAAGGGGGGCCCAAAGGAAATTTCCCCCGTTATCGACCCCACCTTCCCCTGGCAAAAGGTTTTTTGGGCCCCACCCACCCCCAGCGTTGGGGTTCGTTGCGGAAGCCGCCCACAGCTCCGGGAACCGGGTGGGGGGAAACGGTCTCCAAGGACAATTAATTTCAACACTGCCTGGTTTCTCTGGGCAGTGATGCCCCCAAAAGGCCCTTTGGGGGGGAAAGAACCCTGCCCCAAATCCCTGCGGTTTTAAGAGCGTGCGCCGACCCTTTAAGAAACCCCGCCCCCCCAGAGCATCCCCCCCGTCCCCCAAATGACTTTTCCCCAGAGATATAGTGGCCTTGGCCGTGTTTAAACGGTCCAGGGTGTCAGTGGTCAGATGGATTTTTTCCGGGTCACGTTTGAAACAACCGTTTGAAATTTTAGTTAAACACTGGGGGCCCGGGGAAAGGGGACGGTTTTTTTCGGGCAACGAAATGCCTGTTTCGGCACCGGGGAATTGGGGGCAGAAAAGGGGGCCAAAAATGACGTGGGGGAACCCCACTGGGTCCACCAGGGGGGAAAGGAAAACTTTTTCCAAGGCCAAAAGCCGGGCAATGCGGGACTTTTCAGGCTTTTGGTTTTGGGGATGGTTTGGGTTAAAGTTTTCTTTTCCCCCAAAACCTGGAAGACAGAAGGTTGGTGCTAGACGGGGCCGCTTTTAATCGGCGTGAAAGGCGTCAAACAGGGGAAAGGGGAAAAGGGGGTATGTTTGGGTCTCGGGGGTGCGGGTGGTACTCGGGCGCCCGGTGGGGGCTAAAAAGGGGGGAGGGGTTTCCCTGATAAAGATTTGAAAACCCATGGGAAAGCGGGGAAAAGGGCTTGGTGGGTGGCGGAAAAGGGAGGAGGTGGGGACAGGGGGTGTGACAAGTGGTTGGGGGCCCCGGGCGTGGGGTTTTGGCCTTTTTTTTGGCCAAAGCGTCCATTTCAACTTATTTCAATTTTGGGGCCCTTTGACTAGACCTGTTTGGTGGTGGTTAACCACCTAAGATTCTTGCCCCTACTTTTGCGTTTATGGCAAAAAGGGGGCATTGGGGCTGCTGGGTTTAAAACAAAGGCCCTTTCTCAAAGAAGGCCCAGGCTTGAATCCCTTTTGGGGGCCCTTTTTTTTCGGCGATTTAAACAGGAGGGGGGGTTTGCGCTGACCGTGGGTTGGGGGAATTTTAATCAGCGGACTTTTTGTGCCCGCCCTCTTTCCCCCTTTTAGGCGGACCCGTACTGACACTCCCCTTTGTCTTCCTCCCCGTCCATGATGAAGGCCCGCAAGCAAATTTTGCCCGAAAAAAACCCCGTTGGATCCGCAATGTCGTCTAAACCTCTTTAACACGGGGACTTCGTCGCCTGACATTTTGCACCAGGGCTGCGGGCTTCAAGCAAGAGGGCTGCAAGTTGTTGCGACCCCCCCGGGCTTTTTCCCATTGACTGGCTTTTCCTTTTCCTCCTCTGATGGGGAAAAAAATAAAAAGGGGGTCCAAAAGCAGAGAAAAACATTTCTTTTGGGCCTTTTTTATCTTTAACATGCCTGGGCCCCAACCGCCCTTTTTTTTCTCAAAAAGGTCTTCAAAAATGGATTATCCACTGTGGGGGGCCGAGTTGACATTTTGGCTGCTTCATGTTGGAAGGAAATTGGGGATGCTGATTTACGACATTTTTTGGGCCTTTACTGGGAAGGACGAGGGGGTAAGACTGCTGGATCGGGTTGCATTAAAAACTGAAGGGCAGAAGGCGATGCGTTAGTTTCTGAATTTTACAGGGCCCTGACCCCGCGGGTGACCCGGCCCGAAGGTTCCCCAACTGATTTTCCGCTGGGAAAGCGTTTGTCGCCAGCACTGGAAGAGCACCTTTTTCCTGTTTCCCCTACCTCCAAGTCCTCCCCCCTCTTTTCTTGCTTACCCCCCTGAATTTTGGGTCCATTTCAGAAATATAAAAATTTTTTTTTGAAAGGATGGAAAAGTTTTTGGAAAATTCTTTTTAAAAAAAAAAATGGAAATTTACAGCTATTTTCAAATCCCTCAAAACAAAAACAAAATTTTCTGTTTTCCCAAAATTTTAAATGCAAAAAAGATCTATCAACAAAGCTGGCCTTTCGCCAAAAAAGAAAAAAACGTATCTGAAATGTATTTTGGATAATAAAAAAGGTTAAAAATTTTTTTGGGGGACCTATCAATTCACCTGTGGTTAATAAAAAATTGCAGAAATTTACATTTTAAATGCATGGGGCCTCAATGAACAAAGTGTAGTGCGGGCCCCAAAATGAAAAAAAAACTACTGGAAAAGTATTGGATAAAAAAAGGGATTTTTTTTTTGGGGGCCTATCAATTCACCTATGGGGGACAAAAAAATTTCTATATCAAATTTTAACTGCAAAGTAATCTATCAACCCAAAACTGGCCTGGCCAAATGAAAAAAAAAAAACGTTTTAAATTATTCGGATTTAAAAAAAGGAAATTTTTTTGGGACCATCAATTCACCCGTTGATACAAAATTGCAGTATTCACCTTTAAATTTCAAGGTGCCTCAATGAACAAAGCTGTAGTGCGCCCCAAAATCAAAAAACACGTATCGGGAAATTTTTTGGAAATTTAAAAAGGGAAATTTTTTTGGGTCCTTAATTCCCCCGTGGAAAAACACAATTGCTGAATTTAAATTTAACTGCAAGGTGGCTTTATCAACAAATCTGGGGTGGGGGGAAAAAAAATGAAAAAAAAACCCTTTTTGGAATGTTTTGGGGGTAATAAAAGTATTTTGGCACCTTTTCAATTCAACCCGTGGTGACTACAAAATTGGTGGATTCAAATTTAAAAAGCAAATAGATCTATCAACAAAGTGGGCCCGCGCCAAAGTGAAAAAACACGTATCGGAAAAGTATTCAGATAATAAAAGGGATTTTTTTGGGATCTATCAATTCACCTGTGGGGGGAATCAAAAAATTTCAGTATTCACAAATTTTAAGGGAAGGTGCCCCCAATGAACCCAAAACGTAGTGCGCCAAAGTCAAAAAACACGGTTTGAAATTTTTTTCGGAAAAATAAAAAATATTTTTTGGCACCTTTTAATTTTCCCCCTGTGGTGACTATAAAATTGCGGATTCTAATTTTAAAGGGGGAAAGGGGGCTTATAACAAAGTGGGAAAGGGGAAAATTTAAAAAGAACACCTATCTGAAAAGTAATTTTGATAAAAAAAGTGGGGTTTTGCACCTAAAAAAGGGGAAACCCGCAGTTACTAGAAAAGATGTGTATCCTTTTTTTCGGCTGCCCAATATTTCCCGGGAAATATTTCAATTTGAAAAATTTTTAAAAAATAAAGCAAATTTCAAAGTCTACACTAAATCTTGGTGAACTTTAACCGTATTCTTTATAGACTTGTTGTTTTCGCCCGCGGGGGCCCCCCCCCCCCTCCCCCCCGTGACTTTACAGCGGGAGTTTCCTTTAAAAAATTTTCTATCTAACTTAAAAAAATCTTCCAATCCTAATCTAAATAAATTGTTAAAGGAAACACAGCCCAAAAAGTAGAGGGTTTCTCTGTGAAGAAATAAAATTTTTTCGCCCGAGCGTTTGGACCAAGCAGAGCGCACGCCTTTGCTCTGGGGACGCGAGAGACCCGAGGGGTGAACAGGGAAAACCCGTACTATGTTTAAAAAAAGGTCATGGGGAATTTTTTCCCGCCAATCGGGAACCATACACATTTCCCCGTCATGACCCTCGCACACACATCTCCCCCCTGTTCCAATTTTTTTAAGCGATTTGCTGCCACCAAAAAACACAGGAAGCGCCCAAAAAGGCGCGTCTTTAAAGATGATGCACAATTTTAACCTAAATTATCGCATGATCTAAAAAAAACCGATAACCCTTTAAAACCCTTTCCGATTTCAACCTTTTTCGATAATAACCCTCCAAAAACTGTCACCACCTATAATTAGTTTACGGGTTTGGGGAAATTTAATTTTTTCTAAAACCTTGGTAATAAACAAAATTTATCTCGTGTTAGGGGCATAGAGATTGACCAAGATATAAGGGGTGGAGTTGATTTCGCACTGAAGAATGATATATCTACCCTTGGGATCGGTTATTGCATTAATATCGGTGAAAGCTACAGTATCTTTGATAAAGATGGCAACTCCCGCCTTTTTAACCGCCAATGTGTAAGATATGAAAAAGGAATTTTTTTATGATGCAATCTATGAGAATCAGTGTCTCTGAGATGGGTCTTTTGGAGACAAAAAATATCACTCTTGGACTGTAAAGCATCCTTCCATAATTGGGATCTTTTTTGAGGGGAGTTTAGGCTATTTGTATTCAAAGATAGCATTTTAATCATCATGTTGGACCAATAAATTCTATTTTTGCAGAGTTAGATAATACACAGCAATTAGGTACTCTAGAGAAAT
This sequence comes from Phyllomedusa bahiana, assembly GCA_025379985.1. Lineage (NCBI taxonomy): Eukaryota > Metazoa > Chordata > Amphibia > Anura > Hylidae > Phyllomedusa > Phyllomedusa bahiana. Next base: position 1,174 of record JAODAL010039514.1, on the reverse strand, counting down.
TGGAGCTGTACTGGTAGTACCCACGATTTAAGACTGTGGCATAACATACAAACTAAACTAGAAAAGCAACAAGAAACATTGCATACAGTATAGGAAGCATATCCCTCAAAGGGAAAACCACCGGTGGGGATAGTTCATGGAAGACACCTGCTGAAGACAGGTAAAGAAAACTTCAAGGATGGGCCTAAACGGAATCCACATTAAACCACCAAAGGTGATTTTTAATCTTTTGCCCTGGCATTCGAACGTCTTATCTATTCGGACCAGATTGGCATGATGGCTTCAGGTCTATCTCTTTTTTTTTTTGTTGGAGGAGAGTTAACCGGAGTCGTGAGCAGGTCCCAGGATAGAAGTAGCTCCTTGGCCATCATTGGGGTAGTGCAGACTACAGTATTGTGATCTTCGGTAACAATCAGTTTGACAGGGAATCCCCAGTGGTAAGCGATGTTGTGGTCACGGAGGATTTTTGTGATTGGTGCAAACTCCTTATGCTTAAGCATAGTACCAGCAGATAAATCAGGGTATAAAGAGATATTTTGGAATCTTTCTGGTAAATCAGCACATTTACGAATTGATTTCAGAAAATTTACTTTCGTGTGGAAGAAGTGGACTTTAGCGATTATGTCTCGAGGAACTACTGACGGAAGATGTTTTGGTTTGGGTAATCTGTGGATTCGGTCAATGGTGAGATCGAGGTCACTAGCTTCTGGTAGGACTGAGACCATAAAATCAATCAGAAATTGTGGCAGTAAATCTTGGGTGACAGATTCGAGAACCCCCTCAATTGAAGTTGTTTTTGGTTTTGTCCTCGAGATCAAGGACTTTGGCTGATAGGCGTTGGACTTCTTCCTCAAGTGCTGAGTTGGCATCAATTAACAAGATGTGAGATTTGACAAATTCCGCCATCTTATGTTCAACATGCTCAGTTCTTGTAATCAAAGATTAAATAACAGATCTGAAGTCCCCTATCATCTGTTTGATGAGAAGAGGCAGTGTAGAGTATGTTCTGCAAGATCCACTGAACCTTATCTGGAGGAGGGAGTCGAGGGGGGTAGAGAAAAAGGAAGATGGCCCTTTCTTTTTTGGGTTTGGGAAAAGGATTTTGAAAAACTAGTAAGTTTCTTGGGGTTTGGGGTTTCGCTTTGAGGGACCCCCCCTTTGAATTGCGTTGGGG
>JAODAL010039513.1:0-37926 GCA_025379985.1 Phyllomedusa bahiana | reverse complement strand
ACCTCAAAAATTTTATCATTGTAGGTAAGGCATTTATCTTCCATTGGTATAAACTCTCCCATTATTCCTATCCTTTACCCTTATCCTCTAATTCGATATTTTCCACTCTATATTCTGTTGTTTTCCGTTGTTCACTGCATTTCTTTTCTTACCACAGATGTCACTTGATAAGGGTCCCGCCAAAACGTGATATTTGACATCAGTTCCCCCCAAGTTTTAAAATAATCTATGAAAAATAATTGAAAGCACTTGTTGAGTATTTTAATTGATGTAATTTTGAGATGTTTGCGCCTCTTGTAAATAAAAACATCTATATGCATTATACCTCTTTGGTGTGCAGTGAGTCAATAACCTAAATTATAAGACATAATGTATGGTTAAATGGGGGTTTTAAAGGGAAAAATTCAGAGTAGTAAACGGAAAATTTAAAACAAAACAATTATTAGGGGGAGAGGTATACTGGATTCCCCGTTACGACCAAAAGGTTCTTAAAAATTTTTTAAAGTTCTTTGTGTTGTTGTTATTTTTTTGTATAATTTGGGAAAAAAGGTTTTTTTGGGGCAACAGTATATATTATATGAAGTTTGGCCCCGAAAAAGAAACCCCAAACGGGGAACTGGAGGTCATTTCCCCCTGAAAAATCTAGGGATGCAGCGGGGTGCAGTGTACGGAGACTGCATCTGGGGGGCCCAAAAGCCCCTTTGATACAAAAGACGACATGGTATTAAAAAAATGGCACTTTGGGTAATGGCAGGGGGGTTTGGGGGCCAATTGGGCATAGGGGGGTACCCTGTCAGGGGCCCTAATAAAAAGGGACCACTGTTCAAAAAAAATAGGAATAGTAATGGGTGGGGGCCCCATTTAATTTGGCTGTATGGGGCCCTGAAACGGTTAATAGATAACTGATGGTAGCCATGGTAAATAAAAGAGACTACTCCACTTACTATTGAAGTGAGTCAATAAGTCCTATATATTGCCAGACTTACTAATAGCCTCCCTTTCAAATTAAATGGACCGCTTTGTTTATACCATAGACCTAAAATAAAAAATCCAGACCCAAACCTGGACTTCTAAACAAGTCCCTTCACTCAAAAGCCTATCAACCACCTTCCATTTAACAAATAAATAAATAGCTTAATGTTAGATGATGAAATTCATTTTTTTTTTTTTGACATTGAAATTTTATTAAGTTTTTCAAACATGAAAACAACCATATGATGGCACAATGATCAAGGCAGGTAAAAAAAGGACAACATATGGTCTAGAAAAAAAAGAAATAAAAAAAAAAAGAAAAAAAAACTTTTTAAAAGCATACAGATCATAAAATAGAAAGAAAAATTGTCGATTGTGGAGTATCAAAACTGGTCTCAGAGAGGCATCAATATCAGTATAATGTCACTAGTGAAATTTAGAGGAGAACCAATAGAACCACCCTATCGCGTGCATCCAAAACCAGATGCAGTGGAATTGCCAGGCACGTCTCAGAATGAAATTGGTTATTAAATTTGGAGATAACCTTTTTAATATGTAAAGGTAGAGAAGTTTTCCAATACAAAGCTATGACTGATCTAGCAGCAATCAAAACATGGAAGAGCACCGTGCAATAGGGCGCCGGAAAAAAGTTATATGAAAGATCTAGTATGGCTAGTTCTGGGGAGATGCAAAAAGGGGCATGAAAAATTTCAGATAGTAACAACTCCATGTCACCCCACTGTCTGTAAACTAACGGGCAACTCCACCACATGAAACAATGAACCACGTAATCCACAGAGTCTCCAACAAAGGAGACGCATGGGAATTAAGAATTGCAAATCAACTGCATGCAACTGGTGAATGAAGGCGCACATTGCATTTCTCCAGATATCCATGAAACGTTGGCTGTAAGTTCCTTGCTCACAGACAGAAGTATCCCAACATTCTCGAAGGTTAGAGGACCTGGAATCGCAGATACACATACCAGAAGCTGAATTCAAAAATTCAAAGCCAGCTATATAGGAAGTTTGCTTAGAAAACATTGCCTATCTGAGAAAGTGGAAGATCTGGAGAATAGATCTAGGTGAAATAAATTATGTATTATAGAACTCCCAGAGTCTATACAGCAAAAATACCTTTTGCGTATGGATTATTCCAACAGACCTGAACCTCCCAACAATTTGCAAAGTGAAGAGGGTTCGCCCTTTAGGTCTAGACTTGCATTGTTTCCTGAAAGGCAGAGTGGGACAAAAGAACGATGCTATCACAGAAAGACCAAGTCTCGTAATAAAAATATATCTAAACTACAACAATAAAATGTCTATTTTGAGATAATTTCAACACCTAGCAAAGGCTTTGGAGATTAATGGCAACAAACTACTAATCTTTGTGATTATTTGGTGGAGGTGAGGAGAAGAAGAAAATTATTTGCCCTGATCTGCACACATCTCTACTTAATGCAAAGAAAATTTGTACTAAACTACCCAGCTATTTTGAGAGTCTTTCACAAATATGGGATGGTTTCTTCTTTTTGCACCCCGGATAAAGCGGAAAAGTCTCTTAGTTTCCCACACTCCCTAGTGGATCACTACCTGGGACAATATGGATAGTGAGCAAGTAGGAGAATCGTCAACATGTATAAACCAGCACTCTCTTTTGCCAAGGGAACAAAGACTGCTTCCAAACATAAACAAAGACAGATAATAGTTGGTTCAGTTAGAACCAGTACTCCTCTGTGACCACAGAATTTCAAAGTCGTTCTAGTAATATTTAAAATAATAGTCTTTCTCCAAAAAGGTATGGTTATAGAATAGTTCAACCTCCGTTTTTATGTCCCCACATGAAAATGGAGGTTGAACCATTCTACCACATACTCATTGTACCTTAACTCGATTATTCCCCCTCTACATGGATCTCATCTAGGGGTGTTTTGTGCATTTTGAACACAGGTGTGTGGAAGAAAGGAAGTTTATTTACACTATAGGTGTGACGGGGCATAAGATATACGCTTTTCCTTCCCTGAGGGCTTTATGTTTATACTCTTGACAATGTTTAAATTGTTTATGAGGGACTAGTTCATGTTATGATTTACAGGTTTCAGACGTATCAACACTAGCAGAATATTTTTCTTCTTTCAGTGAGATATGCACAACAAAAATGATTTTTCTCATTTTGCTCTCATAGTTGAGGTCTACCTATGATGTCAATTACAGGCCTCGTTCATCTTTTTAAGTGGGAGAACTTGCACAATTGGTGCAATATTCTCCACTGTAAAACCAGAATCCCAAGGCTAAAATTACCAATAATTAAGACCAAATACTACCACATCATGACCACTTATCACCACCACATTGTGACTGTGTTCATGGTGTAGTGGTATTATTATACCACTACACCATGAACACATATTCCCACCACATAGTAACTGAATAATGCCGCCACACCATGACCTCATATTACCCCCACAGTAACTGAATACACAACACTATGACCACATACCACCACCACATAATAATAATAATAATAATAATAATAATCTTTATTTATATAGCGCCAACATATTCCGCAGCACTTTACAAATTCAAGGGTAAACAGATGTTACACATTAAAAGTACTTACAAATGAGACACAAGGTGTGAGGGCCATACTCGTGAGAGCTTACAATCTATTAGGGTGTATGGGTGAAACAAACGGTAAGAAGTGCCAAGTTTACAATGGTCCGGCCATGTTTCATAAATAGGGGGTGGTTTACATGAAAAATGGATGAACCTGCCACCCAGACTGTACATCTATATACAGATAAGTGTCTGTGAGTGCCCTAGTGTAGGGAGTGACAAGTGTGTGTGATAGCAGTTAGGGATCTTGGTGGGCCAGGCCGAGAAGATGTATTTTCAGGGCCCTCTTAAAACTGTGAGGGTTGTGAATGTGCCTGATCGCCCGCGGTAGCATATTCCAGAGAATTGGTGCTGCACGTGTGAAATCTTGTAGGCGGGCATGAGAGGTTCGGATGATTGATGGGTGTAACCTGATATCAGCAGCAGAGCGGAGAGAGCGAGTCGGGTGGTAGACAGAGACGAGGGAGGTGATGTAGGGGGGTGCAGCGTTGTGGAGAGCTTTATGGTTGAGAGTGCTGAGTTTATACTGTATCTGTACTGGATGGGCAGTGACTGACACAGGGTAGAGGCGTCAGTATAGCGGCTGGAGAGAAAGATGAGCCTTTCTGCTGCATTCTGGACAGATTGGAGAGCGGAGAGTTTGCAGAGAGGGAGACCGATAAGCATGTAGTTGCAGTAGTCACGACGAGAATGAATAAGAGCAGTAATGAGAGTTTGAGTTGTTTCCACAGTGAGAAACGGACGGATTTTGGAGATATTGTTGAGGTGCAGGTGACGGGTGCGGGCAAGGGGTTGGATATATGGGGTGAAGGTCAGATCAGAATCTAATATAACCCCAAGACAGCGGGCCTGCTGCCTAGGAGAAATTGTGGTACCACATACAGAAACAGAAATAGCAGGGTGGGGTTGGTTAGTAGATGGCGGAAAGACAAGAAGTTCAGTCTTAGTGAGGTTTAGTTTCAGATGGAGAGCGGACATGATGTCAGAGATAGCGGACAGACAGTCACTGGTGTTTTGTAGCAGGGCTGGAGTGATGTCACGGGAGGAGGTGTATCCGCATAGAGATGGTACTGGAAGCCAATCTACTGATGGTTTGTCCAATGGGGGCTGTGTACAATGAAAAGAGGAGAGGACCTAGAACTGATCCCTGAGGAACTCCAAGAGGAAGAGGAAAGGAGGTCGAACCGGAAAATGAGACACTGAAGGAGCGGTCAGAGAGGTAGGATGAGAACCCAAGCGAGAGCGGTGTCCTGGAGGCCAATGGTGCTGAGCATGCTGAGGAGAAGTTGGTGATCAACAGTGTCAAATGCTGCAGAGAGATCCAAGAGAAGCAGCAAGGAGTAGTTACCCTGAGATTTTGCTGTTAGGAGGTCATTTGAGACTTTAACTAAGGCAGTTTCCGTGGAGTGTAGGGTGCGGAAACTGATTGCAGAGGGTCAAGAAGAGATTTAGTGGAGAGATAGCGGATTAGGCGAGAGTAGACCAAGCGTTCCAGGAGTTTAGAGATGAAGGGCAGGTTAGAGACTGGTCGGTAGTTGGCAGCACAGGACGGGTCCAGAAAGGGCTTTTTTTAGTGAAGGGGTTATGATGGCGTGTTTGAAGGAAGATGGAAAGATCCCAGTGGAGAGAGAGAGGTTACAGATAGCAGTAAGGTGAGAGAGGACAGCTGGAGAAATAGACTGGACGAGGTGGGATGGAATGGGGTCAGTAGAGCATGTGGTGGGGCGTGCAGACAGGAGAAGCCTGGACACTTCTTCCTCTGTCGTCGGGTCAAGGGCTGAGAGTAGATTAGAGGACGTGCGGGGAGGGACAGGATGGGTATTATTTGGGGATTGTGATGTGATGTTTAGCCGGATATTTTCAATTTTTTCTTTGAAGTGAGTGGCCAGGTCTTCAGCACAGAGGTCAGTGACCGGGGCCTGAGCTTTACGCCTTAGGAGGGAGTGGAAGGTGTCAAAGAGGCGTTTTGGGTTTTTGTGTAGTGTTGAGATGAGGGAGGTGAAATATTTTTGTTTGGCGCAGTGAAGGGCAGTGTGATAAGTCCTGAGCATGAATTTGTAGTGGAGAAAGTCTGCAGATAGCTTTGACTTTCTCCACAGCCGCTCAGCACACCTGGAACATCGCTGGAGAAAACGAGTCTGAGGTGTGTGACAAGGCTGCGGGCGTCTGACTCTGGTGGTGCGGTGTGTGAGTGGTGCCAACATGTCCAGGTTGGTTGTGAGAGTTTCATTGTAACGTTTGACAGCCTGGTCAGGACAGGAGAGGGAGGGGATTGGGGGCAGTGAAGACTGTACGGTGTCTGTGAGTCACATAATGACTGAATAATACAGCAACACCATGACCACATTTCACCACTATATACTGAATATCGCCATACCATGACTACATAATGACTGAATACCACCACCAAATCATGACCCCATATCATCACCACATAGTAACTGAATCCTACCTCCACACCATGACCACGTCACCACTATATAGAGACTGAATATTACCGCCAATATTACTGAATATAAACCATTACACTTCGCACACATATAAGTTACAGTTCAGGTACATTTAATGACTTACAGGTGACATTTCTCCAATGAGTTGTTCACGTTCCCTTTTCTTCTCCATGCGGTCCACACCTTCATAGTTTCATAGTTTGTAAGGCCGAAAAAAGACGAGACATCCATCCAGTTCAGCCTGTTGTGCTAAGGTGTTGATCCAGAGGAAGGCAAAAAACCCCAATGAGGTAGAAGCCAATTGTCCTCATTTTAGGGAAACATTCCTTCCTGACTCCAATCTGGCAATCGGAAAATTCCCTGAATCAATGACCCCCCTCCAGAATCCTAGACACTATAACCGGTTATATTATTAAGCTCCAGAAATGCATCCAATCCCTTTTTGAACTCTGTCAGTGAATTCACCCTGACAAGTTCCTCTGGCAGAGAGTTCCACAGTCTCACTTCTCTTACAGTAAAGAATCCCTTTCTATGTTTATGTAGAAACTTTCGTTCCTCAAGATACAGCCCTGGGTATAAATAAATCTTGGGAGAGATCTCTATATTGACCTTTGATGTATTTAAACATATTTATTATGTCCCCCCCCGAAGCAGTCTTTTCTCTAGAATAAATAACCCCATTCTTGCTATTCTTTCTTTTTATTGTATTCCACCGAGTGCTTTTATTATTTTTGTTGCCCGCCTTTGTTCCTGTTCAAGCTCTTCATTGTCTTTACTGTGCTCTGGTTCCCAAAATTGTACACAATATGTGGTCTAACCAGTGACTTGTATAATGGGAGAATAATGTTCTCATCATGTGCCTCTATGCCCCTTTTAATGCACCCCATAATCCTATTTGCCTTGGCAGCTGCTGTCTGACACTGGCTGCTACAATTAAGTTTACTGTCTACCAGGATTCCCAAGTCCTTCTCCATGTCACTTTTACCCAGCCTTTTTCCATTTAACATGTAATCATGTAATGGATTTTTCCTCCCCATGTGCATAACCTTGCATTTATCTGTGTTAAACCTCATCAGCCATTTCCCTGCCCAGGCCTCCAACTTATCCAGATCCATTTGTAATAACACATTATCCTCTATTGTGTTGATTACTTTACAGAGCTTAGTATCATCTGCAAAGATCGATATTCTACTGTGCAATCCATGTGTAAGATCGCTAGTGAAAATGTTAAAGAGGATAGGGCCCAATACTGAGCCCTGTGGTACCCCACTAGTAACAGCAATCCAGTATGAGTATGTACCGTTAATTACTACCCTTTGTTTTCTATCAGTGAGCCAGTTGCTTACCCACTTGCACACACTTTCCCCCAGTCCAAGCATTCTCATTTTATTTACCAACCTTTTATGTGGCACCGTATCAAATGCTTTAGAAAAATCTAGATATATGAGATCCAGTGCCTCACCCCGATCCAGTCTAGCACTGACTTCCTCATAGAAGCTGATGAGATTAGTCTGATAGGACTGATCCTTCATAAACCCATGCTGGAACGGCATTATACATTTATTTTCAGTGAGATACTCCAGGATAGCATCTTTGAGAAAACCTTCAAACATTTTACCTACAACAGAGGTCAAACTTACCGGCCTATAGATTCCTGGATCACTTTTTGACCCCTTTTTAAATATAGGCACCACATTTGCTATGCGCCAATCCTTAGACAGTCCATAAATATTAAGAATAGGGGCCTATCTATGACATCACTTAACTCCCTTAGGACACGTGGGTGTATGCCATCTGGACCTGGGGATTTGTCTATTTTAATCTTCTTAAGACGGAGCTGCACTTCTTCCTGGGTTAGACAAGAAACTTTTAAGTTGGAGTTTACCTCATCCCTCTGTTCAACAGGAAGCTCATCCTCCTTGGTAAATACAGTGGAGAAAAAAGTGTTTAATAGGTTTGCTTTTTTCTCATCGCCCTCTACTGTCTCTCCCTCAGTATTTTTCAAAGGGCCAACATTTTCTGTTTTAATCTTTTTAGTATTTATATAGTTAAAAAATATTTTGTGTCTCCAGCTTTGCTTCCTTTATCTTTATTTTACACACTTTAATTTTTTCCCTATAGCTTCTTAGCGCCTCTTCACTACCCTCCTGTTTTAGCTGAAACGCTTTCTTTTTGTTTTTTATTGCCTCTTTTACATCCCTGTTGATCCACCTTGGGTTTTTCCTGTTTCTAATTATTTTATTACCATAAGGTATGTACCTCTCACAGTATAGCCCCCCCTCAGTCAGGTCAGCTCCCCTTAATAATGCAGGTATATAGCCCCCTCAGTCAGGTGTATATACTCCCCCTCAGTCAGGTATATATAGCCCCCTCAGGCATGTATATAGATAGGCCCCCTCAGTCAAGTATATAGATAGCTCCCCTCAGTTAGGTATAAATATAGCCCCCCTCACTTAGGTATATAGATAGGCCCCCTCAGTCAGGTATATATATATATATATATATATATATATATATAAAAATATATACATAGCCCCCCTCAGTCAGGTATATATAGCCCCCTCAGTCAGGTATATACCTGACTGAGGGGGCTGACTGAGATAGAGCCCCCCTCAGTGAGGTATATAGATAGGTCTCAGTCAGGTATATATAGCCCCCTTCAGGCAGGTAAATGGCGTTAAAAATAATAACATTAATACTCACCTTACCTTCTTTCCAATCCGATCCTCTTCAGCACGACACTGGCGGCGTGACGTCATCACTCCGTCAGCGCTCGGACGGCCCCCCAGCAGCTCCTCGCCACACAGCTGTCATACAGGGCTGTGCGGCCGAGGAGAGGCAGCGGCGCGATGAGCTCACGTCATAGCGCTGCTGCCCGGCTCAGCATTGCGGGGCCGCAGCAGTACCTCTGCTCCACGAGGACCCAGCGGGCCCCACCGTGTCGGACTAGCCCACTGGAGGGCTATATGCAAAGTTTGGGATATCTTGGAAGATAAAAATATATACAGCAAATTATCTAAAGATCCCACTAAGGATAACAAGAAAAAATTATCTAAAATTTTGAAAGAAGGGGTTAATTTGGGAGTGATAACAGATAAATAAAAAAACTTTTTAGAAAGAAAAAAACCCCCAATTACCCCCCCTATATTTTAGGGTTTGAAAACCCCAAAAGGAAAAAACATAATGGCCCAAAAATTTTACCCCAAGCCCAAAACGCCCCTTTTAAAATATCAGGAAGAAATTTTGGATTAAAAATTAAAAGGGCCCAAAGCAGGTCCCTCAAATAAAATCCCATAAAACCCATTTGTAAAAAGGAAATTTTTAAAAAGGTTTAAAACCCAAATTCCCCCAAAAGAAAAAAACGGGGTGGCAGGGTACCGTTTTTTGTAGCCCCCCCCCCCCCCTTTAAATTGGGTGTAAAAAAAATTAGGGGTTCCCTTTTAAATTTGCAGAGGGGTTTGGGGGCCCAGAAAAAAAAAAAAGGGGGGCCCCAATTTTGAAAAATTTTTTTTTTTTCCCCCCCCTTTCCCCCGGGCCACGTTGGTTAATTTTTTTTCAGAAAAAAGTGTTTTGAGGGGATAAAAAAGGCCCTTTGAAATCCCCTTAGGAGAAAAAAATAAAATCTAACAATGAAGAACGGGTTTTGTTGGGGAAAATTAAAGGGGAAAATGAAAAAAATAGATAGGGGAAGCCCCCCCGGAAAACCCAAGGGGGGGGGAACCCAATTTAAATTAAAGAAATCAAAACATACTATGAAAACAAAGGGAAAAACCCCGCCATTTGCAGGTTGGAAACCCAACCTATGAGAACCCTTTGAAAAGGGGACCCCCCAAGGCTTTTTAAAAAAGGGGAAAAATTTAAAAAACATTTTTAAAAAAAGGGTATTCAAAAAAAATTTTTCCAAATTTTTAATCGTTTAGCAAAAAAAGTTTAAATTCGGGGAAAAAAACCCATCAAAACCCCAAAATTTGGTTTATTTTTTTTCCAAAAAAGTAAAAATTAAGGGGAACATGTAAGGGGTCCCCCCTAAAAGGGAACCAAATTATTGAAAGGTTTTTTTGATATCTAGATCAAATAGGAAACAGAGATTTATTAAATTTTGTCTGTGAGTTATTGAGATTTTGGGGGTTAGAAAAAAAAACGAAATTCTTTTTTTTAAAAATGAAAAAAGGGGTTTTTCCCAATTACAAAAAACCAAAAAAACGGGCCAAAGGGGGACCCCCCGGCCCCCCCGAAACCGACTTTTGGGCAAACCCCTTTTTTCCCGGGGAAATTTTTGGGAAGAAAATTTAAATTTTTTTACAATGGGGGGGAAAAAACCCCTTTTCTAAAAGTATATGGTTTCGGGTTTAAAGGGATTTATTGGGAAAATTATAAATTGAAAGGGTTTGGGGGGCCCAAGGGGGATTTTGAAAAAAAGTTTGTGGAGAAAATATAAAATTTAGAATAATGGGAATTTTCCCCTTTTTTTTAAAATCAAATTAAAAGGCGGCGGGAAGGTAAAAATTTTTTGGGTGTTCGAAAATGGGAAATTAAAAGGGGGGTTTAATTTTTCCCCCCCGGGGGTTACAAAAAAACCAAAATGCCCCCTTAAATCCCCGTTTTTTCCCCCAATTTATGCATTTTTCCATTGGTTTTTTAATGAAAAAAAAAAAAACCCTCCCCCCTTAGGGCCCCCATTTTTTTTTAAGCCCCAAAACGCGAAAAAAAACAGGGGGAAATTAAAATTCTGATTTTCTGGAACAGGCTGGGGGAACCCAATGTTAAATAAACCCCCAAAGTTTCCGAGGATATAAATGAAAATTAATTAAAAACCAAAAACCCAATTTTAAAAAGGGCAATAGGGAAAAAAAAACAAAAAAAAATTTGTTTGTAAAAAAAAAAAGAAAAAAAAGGAAAAAATTGGGGAATAATTTTATTTTTTTTCCTTTTTAAAATTTTAAAGTATTTTCGAATTAAAAAAGGTCAAAAAAAAAAGAAATTTCCCTTCTTTTAGAGATGGATGAAGAATTAGAAGAGAAAAAAGTCCCCTTTCCTTTTAAAATATCATTTAAAAGACGCTGTAAAAAAATCCCGTGATGAAATTATTTAACCATATTTGTTAAGGGGAAAAAAAAGGGAAAAAAAGGGTTAAGGGGATTTAGTCCCCCCCCCCCCCCCTTTTTGGCAACCCAAAAAAGGGGTTTAAACCGGGTTTTAAATTTCTGGTAAAAATTTTATTTAGAAAAAATAAATTTTAAAAAAAAGGTTTTGGGCCCCCAATAAAAGTTTTTAAGGGTTAAAAGGTTTTTTTTAAAACCCTTGGGCCCGAACCAAATTTTGTTTTTTTTGGGCGAAAATGGGGAAAAGGGTGGGGCCCCCTTTTAAATATAGGAAAAACCCCAATTCCCCCCCCGGTTTTTTTAAAAAAAATTTGGGGAAAACATTTTTTATTCAAAAAGGGCCCCTGGTAGGGGGCCCCCCTAGGTTTTTTTGGTCCAAAAAATTAAATGGAAAAAGAATTTCTTTTTGGAAAAGTGAAAACATTCAAAAAAAGTTTCAGTTTTGCCGGGGATAGAACGGGGGGTGCCCTTTGGATAAAAAAAAAAAAGGAAAAACGGGCCCAAATAGAAAAAAAAATTTGCAGTTAGAGTCCAAAGGGAAATATTTGGAAAGGGGGAAAGCACTCGGACCTCTAGGTTTTTAAAAAGGAAAAGAAAAAATTTTCTATTTTCCCTTTTTTAAAAAAGGGGTTAAAAAAAATTTGGGGGGGGTTAAAAATTTTTAAAATAAAAAAAAATATTTTGTTTTTTTTGGCTTATGTTTTTTCCAATGTTGGGTTTTGGGTTGCAATTGTTTTTTTTTTTTAAAAACCCAAGGGGTGGGATTTTAAATAGATTGCATTCCCCCCCCTTTAAACCCCCCCTTTCCTCCCCTTTTAAAGGCGGAGGATTTTAAAAAAGGGCTGTTGTTTTGGGGTTTTTTTTGTAAAAATTGTCCCGTTTCCCCCCCTGAATTAATTTTTTCCCCAAAAAAGGGAAAATTTTTGCAGAAAAAATTTGGGGGGGATTTCCCCCTTGGGAAAAAAATTTATTTTTCCCCGAAGTTAAAATTTTAAAAAAGGTTCTACTTTGGTGTTAAAAACCCCCTTTTTCCCAAAAAAATTTTAAATTTGGAAAAACCCCCTAGGTTTAAAAAAAAGGGTTTTAAACCCCCTTAAAAATGTAAACAAAACCCCCTTTATTCCAGTATTTCCCAAAGGGCCCCAAAAAGAAAAAAAAAACCCCCAAAAAAGGGGTTTAAAATCCTAAAAAAAAAATAAGAAAATTTTATTTTAAAAGGGGAAATTCCCCAGAAAACTTATTCTAGAAAGTTTTTTGTTTTTTTTTTAATAAAGGTTTTTAAAATTATTTTTGGTTTTGGATGATAAAAAAATAAAAAATCCCACAAAACCCCCAATGAAGAGTAAAAATAGTCCCCCCTATAGAAAAAATCTTTTTAAAATGGGCATGGTGGGGCCCCAAATTTTAAATTAATAAAAAATGGGGAAAGATTTAACCAAAAAGTGCCCCCCCTTAAAACTTTTGGGACCAGTTTTAAAATAGATTTAGCCCCCAGCCCCCCTTAAAACCCCCCCAAAAAATTTTTTAATCAAAAGTTTTTTTTGAAAAATTCCGGGTTTGCAGGTTTAAAAACTGCCCCTATTTTCCTCAAAAACCTTTTAAAAGGGCCAAAAAATTTGGGGTAAAACCCCCCATTTGGCGCTTTTCCCCGGGGTCCGAAACAAAAATTTTACCCCCCCTTTTTTTTTTTTGGCGAAAGCACCCCCCTTTTTTAAAAAAAGGGCCACCCCCCCTTTTTGTAAACCCGCGGCGCAGAAAGGAACCCCTAAAACCCTTCAAAAACAAAAATAGAAAAAATGGGGGGCAAAAAACCCTTTTTTTTTTTGGGCGAAAAAATTTTGGAGCCAAAAAAATTTTCCGGGGCGCAACTCCCCCCCCCTTGAAAAAAACCCTCCCCCAAATGTTTAAACAATCCGTTTAAAATCGATGAAAAAAATTTGGAAAATAAAAAAACCCCACTAGGGGGAAAATACAAAAATTCCCAAAAGACCCCAAAGCCCCAAGAAATTTCATTCAAAATCCATAATTAAAATTTCCCCTACCCCCCAGGGGGAATTATATAAAAAGAAATTCCCCGGGGTTTTTGTAAAAAAGGCCCCAAATTTGTTTTAATAAAAGAAAAAAAAAATTAAAAATTAATTTTTTGGGAAGTTTAAGGGGGAAAAGGGGGGAAAAACATATAAAATGAACCCCCAAGGTTTTAAAATTTGGAAGGGTTAACCCCAAGATTCTTTACAAAAAAAAAAAAAAAAGTAAAATTAAAAACTAAAAATGGAAAAAGAAAAAAAGGGGTTTATTTTTTTTTTCCAACACCCCAAAATCCGGGGGCCCTTTAAATTTTAAAAAAAAAAAAAGGGGCCCCTTTTTTTTTAAAAAATTTTATAAATTTTTTTTAAAAAAAAAAGCCCCCCTTTTTTTTTGGGCAAATAAAGGGGTTTAACTTTGTGTTCCTAAAAAAAATAAAATTTAAGGGGAAAAAAATATTTTCCCCATAGTGTTTTTTTTAAAAAAGTAAAATTTTAAAAGCCAAAAAAATTTAAGGTCCTTTTCAGGGGGTTTTTTTTCTTTGCCTTTTGTGGGGGGAAGCAGTTGCCAACAAAAATTCCCCAAGGAAAATCCCAAATAAAAAATTGAAAATTAAAAACGTAAAAAAAGGTTTATCCCCCCCAAAACCCATTATAAAAATTGAGGGGCTTTTTTTTTTTAAAAGGGCCCCGTGTTTTTTCAAGGGTTTAAGTATACCCCCAATTTTTTTGAAAAATAAAAATTTTTAATTTTTATAAAAAATTTGAAAAAAATTAACAGGTTTAAAAAAATCCCGGCAGTAAAAAGTTACCCTTAAAAAACCCCCCAATCCCAATTTTTTTTTAAATTTTTTAAAACCCCCATAAAAATTAAAAATTCCCCCCCCCCCCCCCCCCCCCCCCAACCACCACCCCAAAAACTGAATTTTTTTAAAAATAAATTAAATTTTTTTATATTTTTTGTATCAAATTACCCTTTTTAAAATTCCAAAATTTTTTTTTGGGGTTTTTTCCCTTTTTAAATTTCCCTCCCAAATTTTAAAATTTTAATTATAAAACACCCAACAAATATGTTAAGGGGCAAAAGGGGAAAAATTCCCTTTGAGGGGCCCCCCCTTTTTCCCCGGGGGGAAATGAGAAATGAAAAAAACCCTGAGGGGGAAAACCCCTTGGGTTTTGAGAGAAAAAAAGGGACATTTTTTTTTCCCTTTTTTTAAAAGGTTGGGGGCCTGAAAACCCCAAAAAATTTTTGGAAAAAAAAACCATTTAGATATTCCCCAAAAAAAACCCTGCCCCCCAAAAGGTTTACCCCCGGGCATCAAGAAAAAATTTTTAAATGGATTTTTTTGTAAAATTTTTAACCAAAAATAAAAAAATTGATATTTTTAAGTATAAAAGGTATACTTCCCTTTTTGGAATTGGGAAAAAGTTTTTGGAATAAAAAGCCTATTTTGTTTTCTTTTTTTGTTTAAAAAAGGAAAAAATATTTTTAAAAAAAAAAAAGGTTTTACCCTAAAAAATTTTTTTGGAAAAAAAAAAATTTTGGCCCCCTTTAAAAAAAGGGAAAAACATTTGGGACTATATTTTTGGGCCCCCCCCGGGTTCGGGGGTTTGCCGGGTTTTGGGAAAAAATTTGGGGGGGTTTAATGGGGAGCAAAAATCCCCTTTTCCCCCCTGCGGGGGAAATTAAAATTTTTTTGGATGAAAAATTTTTTAAAAAAATAGTTTTGAGGGGAAAATTGGTGAAAAGATTTAAAATTTTTTTTAAATTTTTTTGAAATTTTTTTCTTTTTTGTGAGTCCTTTAGGGCCCCCCTAAAAAATTTTTAAATTTAAATCTTAGACCCCTTTTTTTAATAAAACCCCCCTTCTTTTCCCCTTTTAAATTCCCAAGGTTTTTTAATTTTCCCTAAATGTGGAGAAAAAGGCCCCAAGTTTTTTTAACTTTTTTCAAAAAGATGAGATTTTTTCCCCCTTTGGTTTTATTGGGGGAAAAGGGTTTTGGGGGTAAAAAACCCTTTTAAGGTTGTATAATCCCCCCTTATAGTGTCAACAAAGGTTTTTTTGCAAAAAACCCCTGGGAATTAAAAATTTTTAAATTTATTGGGGGGAAACGGATTTTTGGGCTGAAAGGAAAAAAAGGTTCCCCCCTTTTCCCAGTTTAAATTTTAAATTTGGGAGTTTTCATTTTAAAAATTTAAAAAATGGGGGCCCCCCTGAGGTTTTTTTCCTCAGTCCAGCAAAATTTTTCCCCCTTTTTTTGGGCTTTGGGGAGGGAAATTGCTTTTTTGAATTATATCTAAAAATTTTTTTAAATTTTTTAAAAAACTTTTTTAATTTTCCTGCTTTTTGCCCCCCTTTCTTTTTTTTTTCGGGGCTGCCAATTCCCCCCCCCCCCTTAAATTAAACTCCCTTTAAAAGGGTGAAAAAACCCCAGGGGTTTTTAAGGGAAAGGGGAAGCAAAGGAAAAATGTAGCTTAAAAAATTTTCCCAAATTTGAAAATTTTTCTGTTTTTTTTTTTTTTTTTTTTTTTAAATTTTTATCAGGGGGGAGTTGAAAAAAAAAAGTGTTTTAAACACCCATGGGGTTTTTGGGGAGGGAAAGGGGGTTGGAAAAAATTAAGGGGGGTGGGGTTTTAAAAATGGGGAGCATGGGAAGAAAAACAAAAAAATCCCGGGAAAAGGGAAAAAATGCCCAGAAATAAAAAATTTCCCTTAAAAATTAAACCCAAGTTTTCCAAACAAAAAATTAGGAGAAAGGGGGGAAAAAATTTTTAAAAAAAAAACCCAATTTTTTCAAAAAAGGGTTTAAAAAAAATTCCTCTATAGGGGGAAAAACCAAGGGCCCCAAAAAAAAACCAATTAAAAAAATTCCCACATTTAAAACCCTTCCCTTGGGTTAAAAGTTAAAAAACAAAAACAAAATCCCCCAGTTAAAAAATAATGCCCCCCCTAAACATCGGGGGGCCCTGAAAAAAAACCCAAAGAAAAACGGGAAAAATAAAGCCCCCGGTTTTTCCCGGGTTAAATCCCGGGGGCCCCAAAAAAAACCAAAGGGACACTCGGGGAAACCCATAGGGGTTTTCCGATTTTCCCCGGGGCCTAGGGGTCCCCCCGACCCCATGGGCCCCCCAAAAGCCCCCCCCCCACGAAAAAATGGGACCCCATTTTTGCCCCTAAGATGCCCCCTTGGGGTTTTTTTGGGGCCCCCCCGGTATAACAGAAAACCCGACCCTTTTTTTCCCCTCTTTAAAACCGGGCCCCAAATTTTTCCAGCCCCCCCTAAATAAAAACCAAACAAGTAAGGAAAGAAACATGTTGGGACATTTTTTGGGGAAAACTAAAATTTTGGGTTTTTGAAATTTCACCAAAAAAAATGGGGAAAAAAAAGGGGGGCCTTTTCCCATATTTGGGGCCCTATTTTTTTTCCTTTTTTAAACGGGGCCCCCGTTCTTTTTTTTGGGAGCGGGTCCCCTTTTTTTTTTTTTGGCAGGAAAGGGAAGATATTTGGGATTGAAAATAGGGACAGTGATTTTGGGTTCCCAAATACCAAAACCTACCGTTTTTTTTTAAAAAAATTTTTTTAAATTTTGGGGTTTTGGGGGCCCCATTTTTTTTGTCTTATAAAAGTTTTTTTTTTAATTTTAATTGAAAAAAAAATTTGTTTTTATTTTTAGAATAAAATTTTCCCCTTCCCTAATTTTGTTGGGGAAAATGGAAAAACCCCAACCCCCCCCCCAAAAGGGTTTGGAAAACCCTGTTACAAAGAAAAAAGAAATTTTCCTATTCTGCGGGGGAAAAAATGCTTTAAACCCCAAAGGGGAAATTAAATTTAATCCCCCCAATTTTTTAAGGAAAATTTTGGGGAAAACAAACCAGAAGGGAAAATTTTTTTATTTTTTAAATTTTTTTTTATTTGTGCGGTAAAATTTTTAACCATTTCGATTTTTTTTTTGGTGTTTTTAAAAAAGTTTGCCCCCTTTTTTTCTAGGGAGGGGACTTTTTTTTTCCCTTAGAAAAACCTAAAAATAAATAAAACGTCCCCGGGGCCCTTTCCCGATTTCCCAACTCTTGGAAAAATATTAGGGGGGGCCCCAGGTTAACCCCTTTTGGAAAATGCCCCAAACTTATTTTAAAAGCAATAAACCCGAAAAATTTTGCAAAGGCCCCTTTGCACTGTTCACTTTTAAAAGGGAACGAAAGGTCTACGAACTTTTTTGGCCAAAGGGATGGGGGGGGAAAAATTAACCCCCCGGATTTTGGGGGGGGGAAATTTTTCCCCCCTTCCCCCCCCCAATTTATTTGGGTTAATTATTCTTTTTTTTAAAAATAAAATCCCTCCAATAAAATTAAAGGGATGAACAAATAGTTTAAAACCCCGAAGGGGGGTTTTCCCCCGTTTAAAATTTTTCAGAAAAAATTTCCCTTTTCTAAAACAAAGGGCCAAAAGTTAAATGGCGAAAAACCCCGGTAAAGGAAAAAAGCAAAAAAAGGGCCCCCACGACCCGAAATTGAAATAAACCAGGGGGCCCAGAGGAAACAAATTGGGGGGGAAAAAAAAAGGAACCCCCTAAAAATTCTTTTGGGGCCAAAAAAAAAGGAAAACCCCAATCGGCCCCAAAAGCTTTCCTTGGCCGCCCACCCAAAAGCCCCTTTTAAAATAGGGCCCAACCCCCTTCCCCTTAAAATTTTTTTCCCCCAACTTTTTTTCACTTTGTCCCCCCCCCCTTCCCCCAAAAACCCCAAACCCCAATTTTTTAAAAAAAAAGGGGAGAGTATGAGCAATAACTGAACCCATTTCTGGGAGAAGAACTGCATCACCGTTTACTTCAACACCATAGTTATCAATATATATATATAAACATACAGAGACTATCAATGCATATGTGCAAAAATGGGCTGGCAATACACTTTTATATGAAAAAATAATAATGAAGAAAATTATGAAAAAAAACCCACAAAAATAAAATAATAATTTAGTCCAGTGAATCCAGTTGCCACAGCCTCCTTGTCTATTTCTAACAATAATCTAAAAAAAGAAGAAGAGAGAGAATTAGGATAAAACTGAAAACATAAATAATAATCATCACAAAGCCTACACGAATAATGCAGTGGATAATGAAGTGAGAAGATATTATCTTATTACGGGAAATGGTAAAGTCCACATTAAGCCCATGAGGTTTAAGAGTATTGAGCCGAAAAATTCACTCAAATTAACTTTGTTAAAAAAATGTGAGCTTATCACCTCCACGCTTGGGCATCGGTACAGGAGTCAATAGAGTAGTCGACCTGGAAACCACAGAACATAAACTACCTGGTCAGAACTACAAGTCAGGAAAAATATAATTCTGTATTCGATCGAAGTGGTAGGATGAAAAAGAACTTGTACCTTACAGGGACAATTGACACAATTAAGGCATGGAAAACAGTCTTGTCTAGAAAACCCCTGCCTTACAGGGAACCATAAATCTAACCAAATTCATCAAAAAGATTCAGGGTCTACGGTAAGATGATAATGAAGCAATCTGAAAATCTTCAATATTAGAAAAACTTTTTCAAAATTGGCCAAAATATTTTAGTAATCTTATTGATATAAAGACTTTCTTCATTAAACAGAGACAAGGATAAGACACCTTCCTTTTCTGTTGAAGAGCTTGTGTTTGATCAATAGTACGATCATGATTAGTTTGATGATTAAGTTAGAATAGTACCCCCCCTTTTTTTTAAATTGTTAAACATCAAATTTAAGGAAAGATCAAATATTTGATGTTCCTCCACTATTCTCCCTGCCCTCAATATCTGGCTATAAGAGAGCAATTTAACCATCGGGCGAGGGTGAAAACTAGAAAAATGCAATAAATTGTTCTTATCCATCTATTTAACATGTCATTTGGTAGTCAAGTGATTATTAAATATAGATACATTAGTATCCAAAAGTTGAATAGATTCAAAAGCGTGTGTAAAAGTGACTTTGAGATCTTTATCAATGGAGTTAAGGTAAGTATGGAACTCAGACAATGTCTTCCTCATTTGGACAGATACAGTTTCTCAATTGTCAATGTCTCGCCACTAGTGATGAGCGATTACGTCGACTATCGTCATCGGGTCGATAGTCAATATTGGCAATCATCAAGACGAGTTCCGATAGTCGATAATAGATTATCGCCGATGACCATTAAAGTCTATGGGAGAGGAACAACACCTTCATTCTTACACCCAAACAGGGCTGGAGAAGCTGGAATTAACATCCACAACAGTAAAATGGATATTAGGCAACACACTTAGGTTATAAAAGTCACAGAAAAAAAGTCAGACCATTCACTATCCCTGTCTTGTACCACAGCCTGACCCTTAAACCTGCATGACCCACAAATTAAAAAGTCCTGAAGGCATAGTTTTGGAAGCATCTTTTTACTTAAAATGGACTTTGAATACCCTGCCCGGGAAATGCAGCATGACCCCCAAAACCTGCATGCCCCCCAGTTTTAAAAAAAGTCCCAAAAAAAGGAGTCTTGAACCACCTTTTAGTTGAACGGGACATTGACTTTCTGTCCGGGGGCCACACAGACCCCCAAAACCTGCTGACCACCAGTTTTTAAAAAAGTGCCAAAAAAGGATCTTTGAACCACCATTTTAGTTGAACTGGACATTGCTATATCTGTCCGGCCACCATGACCCCCAAAACCTGCAGCCACCAGATTTAAAAGTGCCGAAAAAGGAGTCTTGAACCCCTTTTTATTAAACTGGACTTGACTATACCTGCCTGGGAAACCTACATCTGTTAATCTTCCTTTTTCCCCCCTTTAAAAATTAAAGGGGAAAATTTTGTATCCGCTTTTTTTACATAAATTTTTTTTAGTAGTTTTTTCTAGAAAAAACATTTTTTTAAAATAAGGAATCCCACCACGCTTTGTTTCTCTTTTTTTTTTTTGTATTAAGGGGTTGTCCACTACGGGAATTGCTAGCTAAGATCTTGCAAAAACAAATCATTTTTTAATATGTTCAAACAGTGTCCTACCCATTCCTTTTTCTGACAGCACCCCACCCTTGAGCCCCTCTTGACAATTGTGAAGAACAAATGTCTGTTAGAAAACCCTTTTTTTAGAATAACCCGAGCTACGAATTTCACGCAAAGTCCCCCAAAAATTCAAAAAAGACCCTTGACCACTTTTTACAATTTGAAGAAAAAATGTCTGTTTAAAAACCCCATTTTTTAGAAAAGGGCCTGTAGTCTAGCTGCAATTCACAGCAAATGCCCCCAAAAAATTCAAAACAGACCCCTTTACCACTTTTACAATTTTGAAGAAAAAAATGCTGTTAGAAAAAAAAACATTTTTTAGAAAGGAACTGTATATTGCGCATTTCAAAGCAAAAATGACCCCAAAAAAAAATAAAAATGACTTTTCCAGCACGTTAAAAATTGTGAGGGGGAAATGCCACTTGGAAACCACATTTCTGTTCCAAAGGCCATGAATTTAAAGCTGTATCTCACGCACCCTGACCCCAAAACCATTTTACAAGCGAAAAAAACTAAAAATTTAGTAAATGGAAAAAGGTTTTGTATGAAAATTGCGTCTTTTCCCGTCTCCCCCACAGCAAAAACCCCCCACATGAACTTTTGGGGAACTGAGAAAAAAAAATGGGGAGTAAAAAATGATCATTTTTAAAAAAAAGTTTTCAAGAGGACCATTTTCTTTTTTAAGGATGTGAAGTGACCGCAACAATCATGACTTTGGCAATTGGGGCCACAACAATCGGAGACCCTGCCTGATTTTAAACTTGATGAAAGTCAAACGATCCACATTACGTGGAAAGCCGGATGCATTGTCTGTAAGGACTCCCCCAGTGTGCTGAAGGTCCGCTCAGATATGACGCTGGCTCGGGCCCTTCATCCTTTTTGGATACCCCCAAAATCAATTGGGTCCGGAACAATCCAAAAAAAATCGATGTTTAAAATGCAGATAGTCGGCACATGATCTTAAGTGGGCCTCTGTGTTTGATGTGTGCCCCCTTTCATGCTTGGTAAATAAATATTGCCAGAGGTCCCCTTAGGGTTCTGCCACATTTCCTGTGCTGCCGTACACTACTTTCCCCTTACTACTGTCACTTGCGGGCGTTGTTCCACCGGGCATTTGAAGAACGTGAAAACGCAACAATGTCTCCAGTTGAAAATCGAAAGGCCCATTTCCTGCATTTTACTCCTATTGGGTGGGGGGAAGGAAAGTGCCGATTTTTTTGTTTTTACCGGGGATCCAGGGGGTGGCCACCCAAAAACTGTTTTCATTCTGAGGGCCTTTAATGCGGGGACATTTGGGGGAAAGGAGCATCCAAGCACTCTGTGAGAATGGACCCTTGTTTTTCCCAAAGCCCGGGGTCGAGGGCACTAGAAAAAGATTTTCCTCACTTCCTACTCCGCTTCCCCCGGGCACAGTTAAACACGCCCTATTTGCCTCAGATGAGCCCCTGAAGCTGATGGCCCCCCTTGGCATAGCCCGGACCCCCCGAACCAGCCTAAGAAGACCGATAAATTGTGAAACTGTCGGGCCTTGTGGATTTGACGGAGAAAAGTCTCCCTGTCCCCGTGCCGTCTTCCCCCTCCATGCGATGGGACCTGAAGTTTCAGAGTGTCCAACGATGTTCCCGAAAATAAGATCACCACAAGCCTATTTGATCTTTCCATAAATTTTAATATTTGATATTAGAACTGAAAATGGACTCATTCTGTAAGACAAGTACTATCTATGAGTTACTTTTCTGATGCTAGTAAGGATTTTTTGGACTTCGTCTATGTGTCCCACCATTTTGAGAGGGTTCTTGAATGGTGGCGATTAGTGTTGAGCGATTATTATCGACAAAGTTGAAATCCCCCTTTTTTTATGTTGATGGTTTTTTTTTGATCACGCGAAAATTAGGAAATTGCGCTAATCTTTTAAATATTCCCCTTTTCGCGTTCCTCTTATTTGGCGGCCACAAATAGGGGGGGGGGGGGAAATAGAGGGGGGTGTGGGTGGCGACGTCATGACTGGGATGTTATGGTTTGTTGGGGGGAAAAATCACAGACCTTGTTTTACATAGAACCCCCCTTCCCTGTTCAGCATCAGGTGTGTAGGTCCCCTCTAAATACGCTCAGGAAACAGTTCTTTTGTTCTCACAGACAACTAGTTTTTAGCTTTGAACATTTAAAACTAGGTAGTTAGAAATTTCAGTTTTTTGTTACTTGGCTGGAATTTTGAAGGAGAAACTAGCGCTGTCCCCCCGAGGGAGGGGGTCGGGAGGGGTGGGGGAAAAACACAGACGACAGCAGGCTTTTAAAAGGAAGGGATATTGTGAAGCCCACACTCTGTTTGCCCCTGCATTGAAATGGGGTTTTTTTATTAACTTTTTTTGGTGAAATATTGCTTGTTTTTTTTGCAGCCTTCTTATATTAGGATACGTTTTTTTTTATAATGGGTGTATTTGATGGGTGCAATACTCACCTTTTATTATCTGTAAAAATTTTAATTAGTTTTTTTTTCACTTTGGGATCATTTTGTTCAAAGACCCATTTGTATTAAATGGATCAGAACTTTTCTATCCCCCGCAAGTGTATTTTATGGTGAAAAAAACCACGTTTTTTTATCCGTACAAATTTTAAATTGGGTTTTGTTCATTTTGGGAGCACCCAGCTTTGTTCAAAGACCCCCTTTGTATTTAACAAAGGATAAGAACTTTTTAGTCCCACGGGTGTATTTCATATTTAAAAAACCCCTTTTATTATCCTTACCAATTTAATTAGGTTTTGTTATTTGGGGCAGCCCAGTTTTTTTGAAAGACCATCTTGTATTTATTTAGGAACAGCTTTTCAGTAACTGCAGGTGTTTTTGATAAGTGAAAAAACTCCCTTTTATTATTGTACAAAATTTAAATTTTTTTTTTTTCACTTTGGGCGGGAATTTTTTTTAAAAAGGACCCACTTGTAGGTATTACCATACAGAATTTGCTAGTAATTGGGTGTTGATTTCATAGGGCAAAAACCCCCTATTATTATCAGACAAAATTTAAATTAGTTTTTTTCATTTTGGCGCAGTCAGTTTTTTTTCAAAGACCATCTTGTATTAATTACCATACAAAAAATTTGCTAGAAATTTGCGGGTTATTTCTTGGTGCAAAAACCCCCCTTTTTTCCCCGTATAATTTTTTAAAATGTTGTATTGCACGTGGGGGGCCCCTAGTTTTTTCAAATACCCGTTGTCAACATTCAAATAAAAAAAATTTTTAGCATTGTTCTCTTTTGTCATTGTTTCAAAAAAACAATTTCTCATCCAGTAATTCTGAATAGTTTTATTGCGCTCTTTGAACTCAGTTTGGGGCAGTGCGCACTTTTTGAAGTTTTTTGAAAATATAAATTTCCTGTCCTATGGCAGTTGTAAATCCCGGGATGAAAGAAGAAAATGTTGTTTTGTCTTACGTTCTTCCCCAGACCACATTACAGGTATTCGTAGAAACATTTCATTTTAATCCTAGTTGGCGTAGGAAATTGAGGGTTTTAAAAAAGCTTGATTTCCCGTTTTTAAATAAAGGATTTTCCATATTTCTTAAATTTTATCTTTTAAAAAACATGGGCAAAATGCAGGGGGAAAGCGAGAAGGAGGGGGTTTAGGAATGGTGGTAGAGGTACGAAAAAGGTGCTCCCTTCCGTGTGCGAAAAACACGACCCAGGGATCGTGGGTTGGGGTCAGGCCTGTCATCGTGGGTCGGGGCCCTGTGAATCTCAGAAACAACAGCGTCCCCAAATCTGTTCTCATGGTTAAGCAACCTGATCCAGCAGTTTTACCCCCTACCCTCCCAGTAGGGCCCACAAATGTCGTATCAGCATCAAAAGCACCCGTCCAACAGGGGGGCAGCCCAAAGTCAACCGGACCCGCCGTGGTAATCCTTTTTTTAAAAGCCCTTTCTTTGATGAGAAAAAATGGGTTGGGGTCAAAAGGCTTTTCCCAAAGCCCCAAAGGGCCCAAAGGAATGATTTTTTTTTGCTCTGACCCCCCAGCTACTGATCCCATCAAGGAGGAAAAGGATCCCCGGTAACCAAAAACCCGGGGGGTCGGCAAAATCTTGAAGCTCCTGGATCAGAATGTCAGGCGACCAAGTCCCTGTTTGATGATGATGATGACGACATTGCAGATCCAAATTTTTCTTTTCAGCAGAAATTTTCTTGCGAGCGCTTCATCATGAACGAGGAGGAAGACGATGGGGTAGTGTCGGGAGGGGGGGCCCGCCCAAAAGGGAGAGGGCGGTGCGAAGTCTATGAGAGATTCGCCAGCCCGATCAGCGGAAACACCCTCCTCATTATCGCCGCGAAAAAGGGCCAGGACCCCCTTTAAGCCCGGGCCTTTTTTACAAGCCTCGATTCCCCCGTGATTCATAGCCGCCTTTACCTAAAGCATCAGTAAGGGAAGATTTAGGTGTTTAACCACAACCAACATGTTAGCACATGACGAATGCATGAGTTTAAATGGAGGGAACACTTGGCCAAAAAAGGGCCATGATACCGGTTCCAACCACCTTTACACCCCTGTCTCCCCCCTCCTCCTCCGCACCCCCAAGGTTCCTCAGCTGCCTGTCTCTGAGTCATGATCAGGGATCAGCCTCCGTTCAGCCTCCCCCCGTCCCCCAGTACCACCGCAACCCGAGACCCCTCTACCCCTTTTTCCTTTCCCCCAGTTTTATGACCTCAGCCCAAGCGGCCCAGTCTAGCAGCCACCTTCTGTCTTCCAGGTTTGGGAGCAGAAAAAAACCCTTTAACCCCAAACCCTCCCAAAACCAAAGCCGAATGCGGCATTCCGGTTTTGGCCTTGGAAAAGTTTCCTTTTCCCTCTGGTGACACGAGGGTTTTTGCCATCATGGCCTTGTGCCCCCAAACCTGTTTCCCCAGCAGGCATTTCTTTGCCAAAAAGCTGTCCTGCCCCCGGCCGCCACGTGTCATCTAAAATTCAAGGCGTTTTTGGAAAAAATCCATTGACCACCCACACATGGATCGTTAGACAACAAGGCCCCATTCTCTGTGAAGCTCCTGGGGGAGCTGGGTGGATGTCCTTTGGGGGTGACGGTGGTTCAGGCTCGGCGCACGTCTTCAAAACGCGGGATGGTGCGGGTTCTTTCCCCCAAGGTCCCCTGGTGGGGATACGTGCCAAGACACCAGGCGTGTTGAAATTATCTGTTTGGAGACCTTTCAACACACAGGCAGGAGTGTGGACAGCTCTCCGCTTGAGACCGAGGCTGGCTGGGTGACAAACCCTTTTGCCAAGCAAGGTGGGTGTGGAAAAACGGTCGAAATCTGCGGCCCTCCTTTTGATCGGGGGGCTGGGCAATCCCTTCCCGGCACATGCATGAACCTTGTCGCCCCGAAATTTTTTAAAGCGCTAACCAGGTTGGACTGCCTGCTGAGAAAGGCCGGGTCCCAGTTTGCATTCGCGTTGCACCCCGCTTCGTAGCCTGGGTGGTTGCAGCATCGCTTCCCTCCCCCTCAAAACCCTTCATTGTTGACGTGGCAACGGGAAATTTCCACCTACAATGTCCAGCGATTGGACAGAGCGCAATGCCCTTACGCAATAGAAGTGACACATGGTGAAAGAGCGGTGTGGACCTCGGGGTGTTGAGCCCCCGAGAGTGGAGGCAGGTGAAAGAGCTCTGCACCTTCCTTGCCAGTTTTGAGAAGCCACCAAAATGGTCAGTGCGGACAATGCCCTTGTTAGCATTGCCCTTGTCGCTCTATTGCTTGGTTCAAACTGAGTGCTTGTTGAGAGAACAGAGTGCGGAGTTAACAAACCGGAGGATTGGTGAGTGGTACTTTTTAGCTTGTAGCAAAAGTTGTTTTATTTTTCTATTGCAGGTTGTGTTTAAAGTATGACACATTTAACAAAAAAAAAAAAGCACTGGTGTACCCCCGGGAAACTGAGGTAATGACTGGGGGGGGGTTGGGTGGTGTCAGGAGGTATAAATACCAGAGTCAGTGCTCCATTGGTGTGCTCCATTGCTTGGTTCAAACTGAGTGTTTGTTGAGAGAACAGAGTGCGGAGTTAACAAACCGGAGTTAAAAACAGGAGATAAAAACTGGTAAGTAAACAAACCTCTTATTTTATACCTCAATCTCATTAAATTATTTTTTTTTTTTCTCTTCATTGCTGTTGCACCGGGATAATGGGCAGCTCCACTGGCAATTCAGCAGTGCAAATCTCCCAAATTGTATGCACTATGGAGCAAGAGGTCCAGGGTGAATACCACTGTAGCAGATGTGAGCATGTTGCTACTCTGGTAGCTCGCCTTTTAGACCTAGAGGAGCAAAATCCGACACTGAGGGTGATTGACAATTAAGAGAAGAGTTTGCTACTCTTGGAGCAAACAGTCAGTGGGCTAAATGTTGAGGGTGGAGTATTGGACCAGCAGGAGGAGCCGTGTAGTTGGGTTAATGTAGACAGGGGGAGTTCTACGGGTACCAGAAAAAGGAAGGCACTTCCCCTCCTGAGATTCTAGCAAATTGCCAAGTTGGGTGATTAATGCTGGGGAATCAGTCTCAGAAATGGCAGCCCTAGTGGACACTGCTTTCCTAGCAGCTGGAAGAGCAGCCAATAGTAGTGGGGGGGATGTGAATGCAGGTAAGAAAGACAGTTGTTGTAGGGGATTCTATATATCAGGAAGACGGATAGAATAATTTGTCCCCAGGCCGCCTCAAACGAATGGTTTTCTGTCTCACTGGTGCCAGGGTTGGCATGTGGTGGACCAGGTGGATAAATTACTGGGAGGGGCTGGCGATGACCAGCTGTTGTGGTCCATGTTGAACCATGACAGAATACACGGTGGTGGAGGATCCTAAAGAATAATTTTAAAAGAAATAGGTCAAAGTGAAGGGAATGCCTCCAAGGTTGTGTTCTCCGGAATACTGCCGGTGCCATGCGCTACTCAGGAAAGACAGCAGGAGCTCAGGGAGTTAAATGCAAGGCTGAAGTCTTGGTGTAGGACAGAGGAGTTTGGGTTTTTAGAGCACTGGGCTGACTTTTCATTGGGGTACAATCTGTTTTCTACAGATAAATTGCACCTGAATGGAAGGGGGGTCTGCTGTGCTGGGGAAAGAATTCTAGGAGGGGGGCAGGAGTATTTAAACTGGGATGAGGAGGGAGGACAATATAGAACATGCAGGAGTAGATAGGTTAGAGAGTGGGCAGACTATATCAGCGGGTGGAGAAGCTGAATGGGGGAAGTGGAGTAGACCAGTGGATAAGGAGATCCATGTGTTGCAAACCAGCATTGAAGATTAGGTAAACCCCCAATATTTCATGAATCTCATGCCTCAATAATTGTGTAATAATAATCACTGCTGTCCAATAAGGTATAATGTATAATCCCATGCCATTTATCTGAAAGGGTAATGTATAATCCTGCCCTCTACCAAAGGAGAGATGATTAATCGATTTCCATCATCTGAACAGGTAACGTTTAATCATGCTGTTACTGAACGGGTTTAAAGTTTAAACCATGCTGTCTATGAACGGGGGAAACGTTTAATTCCATGCTGTCTATGAACGGGTATTTTATGATCCCCTGCCGTTTTAAAGAACTTTTTTTAGATTCAATCTAAACCGTTGCGGAAGTGAAAATGGAAGGGAACTTAAAATGTCTATTCACAAATGTTAGAAGTCTTGCAAACCAAATGGGGGGAAATTGGGTGCTTGTTGTTGAGGAGTGATTGATGGTGGTAGGTATTTGCTGAACATGGCTGGACACACGCATGATTGGGCGTCAACCTTCAGTTTAATTTTTTTAGGAGACAGAGCGAAAGGAGGGGAGGAGAGTGTGTCTGTATGTAAGGAGTAATATGAAGGCAAATGTGAAAGAGGTAATACAGGGCGGAGTAGCTAATGATGTGGAAACATTGTGGGTGAAAATACAAGGGGGGAATAATACAGAAAATATTATTTTTGGTGTAATCTATAGACCCACATAAAGGACCATGTATTAAAACTTAACTTTTAATAATAATACTAAAGGAGGGAAAGAGACAAAATCAAGGCCAAAAGACAATGCAAATGAAAAAGGGGAACCTAAAACACCCAAAAAATAGAGACGAGGATATAGAAAACCTACAGTCCCTACTTAACCTTGCCTAACCCTATATAGACACAGGGGATGCGCCCCGAAAAGGGCGACCCTGTCAGGAACCTTACCCTAAACAAAAAAGCCCTACAATGGAGAAATATCCTGTCCCAAAATGTTCTGTCCCAACATTTTTGTGTCCTCAAAAACACTTCTAGGGAACCAAGTATGGAAGAAATGTTAAAATCAGATATAAAAAGATGCCCTGAGTGAAAAAAGGGAAAACTCCTAGTTGAAGGGCAAAGATGGGGAAAAGTCAAACCCAAAGTCAGATTTTTAAAAGGGCAAAGGAGACAAAAAAATACCCCAGCTGGATGGGGGGGGTTTTTGATTTCCATTTAAATCCCCTTTAAACCAAGTAAAGGGAAAGGGGTGGTAGGGGTTTCCACCCCCAACCCCAATCCCCTTGTTAAGACCAAAAACACAACGGAGACCCGGGCAATGATTTACTGAAAATTTTACGAGATCCAAAAACCCAATTAACCCAACACTGGGAAATACCCATTTTTGGGCCCGAAAACATGGGGATATCCCCCCCCAGTTTTAAAAGGGGTTGGGAAAGTGGCTTTACTTTAAACCATGGTTTTTAAAGTGTTAAAATATAAATATAGTAAACCCACAAAAAGCCGGGATCCGTAATGGGGTTTTGGATTGTTAGATAACGGCAAAGATTATGCAAAATCAAAAACCAATACAGAGCAATAGTTCTTGTTACAAAGGCTGGCATGGTCGATTGTAAAAAAACCCCCCAAAACAATCAGTGTTCCCTATCAGGGACCCCACACCAATGCTGCAAGTTAGATTCCAAGAAAAATCCGGTGTGGTCTCCAAAAGAGGACCTAAGAAAGGGTCCAATCTCCTCATGTTAGAAGGGCAGCTGCGGTCTCACCCCACACACTCCGGCATTAAGTATCGTTCGGCGCGCAGAAGCACGCCGTCTGAACTTCCGGTCTCGTTGCGGCGGCCTGTCAATGAACGACAGTGACCGTACCCGGGAAAACCCTGAAAAAAAGGGACCGGCCCCGAGTACGGTGCAGGAGAAATTGCACCGAAAGTTTAGAACACCACAGGTATTGTCAATGGCAGTTAGGAACAACCAGTCAAGTGGGATTTAGTCTAGAATGATTTAAACAATACAAAAGAGCAGCAGAAATAAATTATGCTTAGATAAAACAACAAAAGTCCAAAGCGCTCATTTAGTCCTACAGGAGCAGTTGTTTTAGCCGAAAGTCCATTCGTTCTCCTGAAGCAGAAACCTACCCCGTTGCCCCCCAGGGGGAAAGGGTCATGTTATTTTAAAAAATTAAACATTTCAAGTCTCCATTGTGTGTAAGACACACGTCTCGCAATGGGGGTATCTCTGCCATGTTTGATGTCATTCACATGTTCCCCCACACGTCTACGCAATTCTCTCGACGTTTTTCCAATGTACTCCAGGCCAAAACATTTTACTTTATAAATCACCCCCTTTACTCTTAAAATTTTATAAAGTTTTTAAAATGTTGAAATCTTTTTAATACATTGCTGTGAAACTGCTTGCCAGTCTTCATAAAAGCGCACGCAATGCAGCCACTACATTTAAAGCACCCCCGGACCGGGGTGTGTTGGGTTAATATTGGGTTTGGATCTTGTTTTTTTGCTGGTATTCATTTGGGGATCTCCGTGTGTGTTTTGGTCTTAACAAGTGATTGGGTTGGGAGTGGAAACCATACCACCCTTCCCTTCATTGGGTTGAAAAAGGGGGTTTTTTGTGGAAATTTTCCATCCCCTCCAGCCGTGGTGTTGTTTTGTCTCCATTTGCCCTTTAAATAGATCTGAGCTGTGGATTTGACTTGTCTCCATCTTTGCCCTTCAACTAGGTAGTCCTTATTTCATCTCAGGACTATCTTTATATATTCTGATTGTAACATTTTCTTCCATACTTGGTTCCCTGAGGAAGTGTTTTGAGGGACACAGAAAATTTTGGGGACAAAACTTTTGGGAAGGATATTTTTTTGTAGGGTTTTTTGTTTGGGTAAGGTTTCCCTGACGGGTGCCCTTTTGGGGCGCACCCCCGGGTTTTTAAAATAGGGTTTTAGGAAAGGGTTAAGTAGGGACTGTGGGTTTTCTTTCCCTGTCTCTATTGTTTTGGTGTTTTTCTTTCCCCTTTTTCGTTTGCATTGTCTATTGGCCTTGTTTTTTTCCTTTTCCCCCTTTTAGTTTTAAATTTTTAAAAAGTTAAGTTTTAATACATGGTCCTTTGTGAGTTTAATTTGATTTATCAGGTATTTTGCGGGGATTTCCTCTTAGAATAGGTGTACTATTATTCCCACGCAGTTTGGTGTATTTTTTTAAATTTAGACCCCCGACACCCTGAGGGATGGAAAAAACAGATGCAAAATCAAATCGTGCGGGCAGCAAGAAGGTAAAAATGATAATATGGGTGACTTTAATTTCCCGGTTTTTGACTGGGGGTCCGGTTCTGAAACAATGAAAAGGGGGGGGAAGTTCCCCCCATTGTTAGAGGAAAATTTTTATGGGGCAGTTTGGGGAGGAACCAATAGAAGTGTGCCTTTTGGGTTTGGTATTTCTAAAAAAGAGAACTAGTCGGGCGGTCCGGTTCTGAAAATTTTGGTAACGTGCCCATATTATAATTCATTTGGTAAAGGAAAAAAAGGGAAAAAAGAGCGGGGGGGCAAAAACATTTAATTTTAAAAGGGCCAAATTTTCCTTATTGGGGATGCAATACAGGACCAGTGGGGGAAAGGTTTTTAAATGGTGATTAAAACCAAGTGGGGGGGCTTTAAAAATATTTTGGGGAAATTTATTGAAAAAAATTTTCTTTGGGTAACAAGTATGGCGATAAAACTAAAACCAACTGGTTCTACCTTCTGTTAAGAGGGCAATAAAAATAAAAAAAAAGGGCATTAAAAAATATTATTCAGGGGGGGGCATCAGCCTTTTAAAATTATAGGGCTTAATAAAAAACTCTAAAAATTCTTTAAAAAATATAAAGCCCAAAAAACCAAAATCGGAAGTAGGACCCCTTAAAAACCCGTGATGGGGAGTGGTCATGGATGCCAAAAGAAGGAGAGGAACTAAAAAAGGGTTTTTCAGCTCAGTATCCATCAAGAATTAGTAGTTGAGGGGGTGGGCCAAGTGAGAAGTAGGTGGGGCAGTATGTTTATACTTCTTTCTTAATAAATTTGGTCAGTGTAGAAAAAAATCAAAACCAAATTAAAAAAATGAATGTGAACAAGGCCCAGGCCCCGTGGCATTCACCCGAGTTCTTTTGAGCTAAACTCGGGTTTTCTCTGTGCCCCCGTACATAATATTTAGGATTCCTGGTGATGGTATAGTACCCGGGAGATGGGCAAGGCAAAGTAGTTCCCCCTTCAAAAAAAGGTTCCAAATCTTGCACGGTAATTATAGACCAGTAATTTAAATTGTTGTGGGAAAAATGTTTTGGGGGTCATAAGGGACTATTACAGGAGTATGTTTACAAACACAATTTTTGTGATTGCCGCATGGATTTACTAAGGACGGAAATGTCGACCAATTGATTTCTTTTTATGAAAAGGTGAGTTGAAGTTGGATAGCGGGGCCTGTGGATATTTTGTTTTTTTTAGACTTTGCAAAGGCATTTGACACTTTACAAACTAAGCGTTTGTTGGGTAAAATTTGAAAACCACTGGGTTAGCAGGGGATAACAGTGTGTAAATTGGGTTAAAAAATGGCTGCTGGATGTATCAGAGAGTGGTGGTAAATGCTTACTTTGAGTGGTCTCCAGTTGTGAGTGGTGTGCCCCAGGGCTAGTATTGGTCCTTTTTTATGTATTTATTTTGATATAGTGGAACGGATCGATGCCGGTTTCTTTTTTTTGCAGATGACACCAAGCTATGCAGGGTAGTGCAATCTAGGAAGATATCATAAATTGCAAGCAGACCTGGAACATGGTGCTTGGGGGGATCACTTGGCAAATGGGGGTTAAAAGTGGATAAATGTAAGGTTTGCATCTGGGAGAAAAAAAAATCTACAGGCATCAAATTTTTTAGGGGGAAAAACTGGAGAATCGTTGTTTGAAAGATCTGGGCGTTCTTGTATTAGACTACAGAAAAAGCATGCAAAGTCAAACGGGTGCTTAGGACAAATAAGATTTTGGCTGTATTAAATAGGCTTTGGGCTGCGGGACAAGGTGTCATTTTACCCCCTGTACAAAAACATTGGTGCGTCCTCACTTTGATTGCTGTTCAGTTTGGGCCCGTTTTTAAAAAGGATGTAATGGAGTAGAGAGGAAAAAAGCGGCAACCAAACTTATAAGGGGAATGGGATTTAGTTATGAGGGAGGTTAGTAGAATTTTAATTATTTTGTCTTTGAGAAAAAATGTTTGGGGGGGAAGATTAATTTATATAATATATAAATGTTCCTAAAAAAAGTTTGGGCAAAAATTATTTAAGGAAGCCCCCCAAAAACAAAAGGGGGCATTCCTTGACGAGAGAAAAAAGTATTCAATTCCAGAGGGAAGGTGTTCTTCACTGTAAGAACTGTGAATCTGGGAAAGCCTGCTGAGGGCACGGCAGGAACTGTAGAGAGTTTCAAGAAAGGCTTTGTACCTCCGGAATAAAAAATATTAATGGTTTGTAGCCCTGTAAAATTCTGGATTGGTGGTGGGGGCTTGGGGGGCAGGATCGGTCTCACTGGAGCAGATTGGGTCTTGTTTGGGGTTTCAGGTAAATTTAACCGTGGTGAGGTGGATATGCCTTTTTTCTCCCACACCCCATTTTCCCCCCCTTGGTTTTTTTAACTGATGGAACGTGTCTTCTTTCAACCGACAACTATGAACTATGTAATTTTTGGTGATCTTAGTTCTGGAAAAGATCGTTGGAACTTGAAACTTGGTCCACCAGCGACGGAGGGGGTGGAACAGATGGGACACGGAGCCTTTCTTCCCCCGAATAACAAGGCTCAAGTTTTTAAAATTTTATCGGTCTTCATTAGGGAGTGGTTTGGGGTCCAGGCTAGTGCAGGGCGGGGGTCAGCTCTAGGGGCATCACTGAGCAGTCGGGCTGTGTTGAAGCTTTTGCGGAGGAACGGAGGAGGAGGGGGTATTCTAGACACGCTTACCGACGTCCCTGCCTTGGAAAGAGTTTGGCACAGATTTGAGGCGGAGGAGGAAGACGAGGAAGATCAGTTTGCTAGTGCCCCTCTCACATGAGTGCTTGAATGCTCCATTTCCTCCAACATGATCCTCGCATTAAGGCCATCAAACTGAACAACAGGTACTGGGTGGCCACCCTCCTGGATCCCTGGTACAAAACAAAACTCGGCACTTTCCTTCCACCCACCCAAATAGAGAGTAAAATGCAGGAAATGGAGACCTTGCTGATTGATCAACTGGAGACATCTGTTTCGTCTGCGTCACGTTCTTCAAATGTCACGATGGAACAACGTCAGCGACGTGACGGCAGTAGGGTGCCAAGTAGCCGTAGTGGCAGCAGCAGCAGGCAATGTGGCAGAAGCCTAATGGGTGACCTCTGGCAATCTTTATTTACCACCTCACCAATGCATGTAATGCAGGGCACACATCCAACACACAGAGACCAGCTTAAGATCATGGTGCACAACTATCTGCGTCTCAACACCGATTTTTTTGGATGTGTTCCAGACCCAATTGACTTCTGGGTATCCAAAATGGATGAATGGCCCAAGCTCGCTCGCCACGCCATAGAGGTGCTGTCCTGCCCAGCAGCCAGCGTCATATCTGAGCGGACCTTCAGCACAGCTGGAGGAGTCATTACAGACAAACGCATCCAGCTTTTCACAGATAATGTGGATCGTTTGAGTTTCATCAAGATGAATCAGGCATGGATTTCTGATGATGCTGTGGCCCCAATTGCCGAGGTCATCGATTAGTTGCCGGTCTACTTCCTATTCCTCTTCAAACAGAAATGGTCCTCTTGAAAAATGTTTTTTAAAATGATTATTTCTTACTGCAATTTTTATTCTCCGTTACCATAAGTTAATTTTGCTTGTTTTGCTGTGTGGAGATTGTTAAAGACATCATGGTTTCATGACAAAACCGTATTCCATTTACGTACTTCATCTTTAGAATTTTTCGCATTGTCAATGGTTTTGGGGTCATGGTGCTGTGAGATACAGCTATAATCATGGTCCTTTGGAACAGAAATGTGGCTTCTGAGTGGCATTTCTCCCTCACAATTTTTAACAGTGGCTGAGAAGTCATTTTTATAATTTTTTGGTGCTGTGAGATACAGCTATAATCATGTTCCGTTGGAACAGAAATGTGGCTTCTAAGTGGCATTTCTCCCTCACAATTTTTAACAGTGGCATTTTTATAATTTTTGGGGTCATGCTGCTGTGAAATGCAGCAATACTACAGATCCTATTATAAAAAAATGTTTTTTCTAACAGACATTTGTTCTTCACAATTGTCAAAAGTGGCTCAAGGGTCATGTTTTGAATTTTTGGGGGCATGTTGCTGTGAAATGCAGCTATACTACAGGTCCTATTGTAAAAAATGTGGTTTCTAACAGACATTTGTTTTTCACAAATGTCAAGAGTGGCTCAAATGTGATGGTGCTGTCAGAAACGGGAATAGGTAGGACACGGTTAATGGACACATATTGCAAAATGACTTGTTTTTGCAAGATCTTTAACATAGCTAGCAATCCCTGTAGTGAGACAACCCATTTAATACAATTAAAAAAAAGAGAAAAAAAGACGTGGGATTCCATCCTATTTTAAAAATGTGTTTTCAAGAATTAAACTACTAAAAAACTTGCATGTACAAAATAGCTGATACAAATATTCCTCTGAATTGTACAAGGGAGGTACAGGAAGATTTGAACAGATGTAGGTTACCCAGGACAGGGACAGTATATGTCCAGTGAAGCTAAAATGGTGGTTGAAAGACTCCTTTTTCCGGCACTTTTTAATCTGGGGGTCATGCAGGTTTGGGGCTCATGCTGTGGCCCAGGACAGGGATAGTCCATGTCCAATGAAACTAAAATGGTGGTTGAAAGACTCCTTTTTCCTGCACTTTTTAAATCTGGGGGTCATGCAGGTTTGGGGCTCATGCTGTGGCCCAGGACAGGGATAGTCTATGTCCAGTGAAACTAAAATGGTGGTTGAAAGACTCCTTTTTCCGGCACTTTTTAATCTGTGGGTCAGACAGGTTTAATGGTCATACTGTGGTACAGTTCAACTAAAATGGTGGTTGAAAGACTCCTTTTTCCGGCACTTTTTAATCTGTGGGTCATGCAGGTTTAAGGGTCATGCTGCGTTCCAGGACAGGGATAGTCAATGTCCAGTTCAAGTAAAATGATGGTTCAAATAATACTGCCTTCTGGCACTTTTTAATTTGTGGGTCATGCAGGTTTAAGGGTCATGCTGTGGTACAAGACGAGGATAGTGAATGGTCTGTGACTTTTATTCTGTGGCTTTTATAACCTAAGTGCGTTGCCGAAGATGTAGCACGTATCCATTTGATGGTAGTGGATGCTACTTCCAGCTTCTCCAGCCCTGTTTGGGTGTAACAATGAAGGTGTTGTTCCTCTCCCATAGACTGTAATGGTCATCGGCGATAATCTATTATCGACTATCGGAAATCGTTTTGATAATTGACTATATCGACTATCGACCCGATGACGATAGTCGACGTAATCGCTCATCACTGTTCCAGTGTTATTTCTTTTACCAAAAACTCAGAAATCTTTCAATAATCCACTGGGATGCCCCATAGTTTCTGGAAAGGTCTCCCTTTTTAACAATATATCTATATTTTTGGATAGAGTCCTTAGAAATATGCTGTGGAGAATAAGTCCTTTATCTAAGACAATACAGATTTTTTTATGTATGGTTTTCTAGACAAGGCTGTTTTCCATGCCTTAATTGTGTCAATTGTCCCTTAAAGGGGTTTTCTCATTACAGGCTTCCCATGGGCATCTTAAGCTTTCTCTCTTTCTTACAGCTTCAAATCCAGGGGCATGTCTCTCCTCCCAGTAGGTGTGTCTCTCCTCACAGAAGGCATGTCCTCCCTCACTGAAGACTGGTGACATCATCATTCTGTGTGAGCAGTGGAAGGGAGAGGATGTCACAGCTCTGCAGACCACCTGCAATGGTCAGTTCTAATGCCTGGAGGACTGTAACCTCCCTCCACAAGCTCCTTGTAACCAGAGCACCTACATTGCTGTAAACAGTTATACATACAGCCCGAACTGATTACACAAATGTGAGGAATGAGAAGTGCATGTCTCACATTTGTTTAATAATTTCAGAATTTATGTATAACTGTTTACACCAATGTAGGTGTTCTGGTTACAAGGAGCTTGTGGGGGAAGGTGACAGCTCTGCAGACGTGAGAACTGACAATTGCAGGAGGTCAGCAGAGCTGTGATATCCTCTCTGTGTATAAGGCTGTGTTATATATGGAGAGTGAATAGATTCACTCTCCACATATAACACAGCCTTATAGAGAATCAGTGATTTCCCAGATCCTTCACTATCACTGGGAGAAGGGGAATAGAGAGCTCATGCAACCATTATTACATAGCTCAGGGTGCAGTGAAAGACAATGATAACACAGACACAGGCAGCAGTCATTTTCACTTTCAATTTGCACAGCTCATATGGAAGAGAGTGCAGGCAGCCAATCACAGAACAGGGGGCGTGTCCCATCGAGGGCGTGTCCCAACAAGGCTGAATGATATATCAGCTAGTCAATCAGCAAAGAGGGTGTGGTCCGACAACTTGCTGCAGAAATACCTCTAGACAGGCACAGATTAGCTCATAGCTGCTATACTAAATGATTTAGGTAATGCAAACCAATAGCAAAAGTACTTTTATTTTTTAAGTCTGGGGACTCATTACAGATATGATCTTTGTGTAAAGGTGCAAGTTTTTTCATCCTACCACTTCAATCAAATACAGAATGAAATGTAGCCTATGTACTGTTGTGTCCATGTCGATTCCTCTACATAGGGGAAACTCAGTGTGAATTGCGCATTCGTCTAAATAATCATAGGCATACCACACAAAAAAAGTCAAGATTTACCAGTTTCAAAACATCTTCTTGACTATGGACATACCGAACATGACCTTAAATTTTTGATATTAGATCATGTACTGATACCCAATCGTGGAGGCGATCAATTACA
Organism: Phyllomedusa bahiana; assembly: GCA_025379985.1. Classification (NCBI taxonomy): domain Eukaryota; kingdom Metazoa; phylum Chordata; class Amphibia; order Anura; family Hylidae; genus Phyllomedusa; species Phyllomedusa bahiana. Next base: position 482 of record JAODAL010039513.1, on the reverse strand, counting down.
TTTGTTAAAAAAAGTGAGCTTGAGTGAATTTTTGGGCTCTTAACCTCATGGGCTTAATGTGGACTTTACCATTTCCCGTAATATGAGATAATATATTTTCACTTCATTATCCACTGCATTATTCATGTAGGCTTTGTGATGATTATTATTTATGTTTTAGTTTTATTCTAATTTTCTCTTTTCTTCTGTTTTAGAAGGCTGGGTGTCACGTCAAGGGGGGTACAGTGAGCCCTGACTGGAACCCAGCCCACTGTCCCTGCCTACTTGACGTTCTGCCCTAGGTGGCAGCCGGCAACTGGGCGACAGTCCCTGCGCTGCTCAATTGCTGGGGCCGTCAAGAGGAGGAATAGTCAGACAGTCCGGGTCAATAGCAAAACGGGAACGCCAAAGCCACCAATCAGAACCAGAGGGATAAATGTAAACAAGCCGGGGTAAAAGCCAAACGGGAGCGAGGTACAAAATCAGAAGACAGCCGGGCAGGG
>JAODAL010039512.1:0-37928 GCA_025379985.1 Phyllomedusa bahiana | reverse complement strand
CCCCGAGTCTTTTATTATTTTTTGCGCCTTTTTCCTGTTCAAGCTCTAAATGTCTTTTTGTGAAAATGGTGCCCAAAACTGTACACCTTTCCCCTGTGTGGTCTAACCAGTGACTTATAAGGGAAATAATGTTCTCATCAGGCATTATACCCTTTTAGACCCCCATGATCCTATTTGCCTTGGCGGGCGGGTCTGACATGGCTTCTACAATTCATTTTTCTGTCCCCCAGGACCCCAAGTCCTTCCCCATGTCATTTTTACCCGCGTTGTTCATTTAAATGTTTCATGAAATGGATTTTTCCTCCCATGGATACCTTGCATTTATCTGGTTAAACCCTATCTGCCATTTCTTTCCCCCGGCCCCAACTTATCCAGATCCCTTGTAAAAACAATTATCCTCTATTGTTTTGTTTACTTTAAGAGCTTAGTTTTAATCTGAAAAGATGATATTTAGTGCAACCCTGAGAAAGTCTTTAATAAAAATGTTAAAAGAGGATGGGGGCCCAATACTGATCCTGTGGTACCCCATGTAACAGGGATCAGTCTGAGTATTGTCAAGATCAGCCCTTTTTTTATGTTTAACCTGTTTTGGGGCTTTTTCTGCCTCTTTGAAAGATGGCCCCCGCAGCTTCGTGGCCATTTTACCTGCTCTTGGGCATATTAAATGTGGCCCCCCCTGGTTTTCCTCCTTGCCTGAGTTTCAGTTAAAACCTGTTTCCTGTCTCCCTCAAGCTCCCTGGCTCTCCTGTTTGAAGACCCCTCCGGTACTGTATTCCGAGTTGGCTTTTTGATTCCTACAAGCTATTTCCCAATTTGACATTCCTGCCTTTGCCCTCTTGCTTATACCTACTGTTTTCACTTGGGATCACCTGCTGAAAAGTTCCTCGCGGATTCCTTCGTACCAACCTGCCGTCCCCATCCAGCGTGCTGCAACAAAGTTGCTGACCCCTCGGCTCTTGTCCCCGGCCAAACGCCACCCAGCGCTCCTACCCCCAAAAACGTTGCTGAACACCCACGGCCCTCTGCTCGCTGGTGAACGCCACCCCGCGTGCTCGGGAAAAGTGAATCTGCTTTTACTTTTTCTGACTTTTTTTCACCCCCCCCCCCTCCGTATGGTCTCCATAACGATCCAGGAACGTAACAGATTTCGGCCCACACAAATGGAGGCCGCTGCGTCGGGGAAGTTCGTTTTAAGGACTTCAGTAATCACGTTTTCTTTGCTCGGAGGTGCGTCTTTAAAAAAATAAAATGAATTTTTCTGGGCACAAAGCAAAAACAAAATTGCACGAACTTGTATATGTCCAGGAGTTGGTGCGTGGCAACTTCCGCTGAGGCTCACATACAGTTCCCATCCGTGCCTGGGTCCCCCCAAATTGCCACTATTCAGGTTCAGTGGGGATTGCGACAAGTACCGTGGGTTTGAAACCTTTTTGTTTTACTTTGGCACATGCCAGCCAATTCCCCAATATCCGCCAAAACTTTGCATCTCATGCTTTTGAACACAAGGCTCTAGCATGGGCAAATCCCCTAATTGGCGGTGAAATTGTTTAAACAATTGATAGTTCCTTTCCGGATGGGGCCTTGTGTTTTACGACCCAAATCGTCGGCCACCGCAGAGAACATTAATGGCGCTCCGGAGGGCGAGTTCTGTCCGGGGTAGCCATGGAATTTAAGAGATGGGCCCTTGTAGACCCGGAATTCTGAGGTGGGAACGCCCTGTTTAGGAGGGGGTTTTTCCGCACCTTAAGGACGAACTGGCCCCTGCTGAGGTCCCCCTAAGTTTGGGGAAAAATATGTTATATTGCATACGGATAGATACCCGTTTATCCGAACGGAGACAAGAGAGATGGGCAGCAATGAATCGAAGGGACAGTCCACCAGCTTTCCCGCCTGCATTCCCCAAGGACCCTTCTAATAGACCCCCACCGGAGGCTGAGCCAATGCAAATAGAGGTGGTACAGAGATCAGAGAGTAATGCTCGCAGAGAGCGCAGGCTGCGTGAGGGTCTATGTCTCTATTGTGGGGAATCTGGTCACTTCCTCATAAATTGCCCCAATCGGCCTCGCAGAACGGCCGCAGCCTTGGCTGAGGGTGAGTTGTCTGACTCTGAATCAGAGATCTCAGAAGCATCACAGCCATTGAATGCAGTTATTCAGACCCTGTCTTCGGTGGCTTCACACCTTGAGAAGAAGAAGGAGACCCATTGCTTCCTGCCTATTCAGATTTGGACCAGCACGCGTTGGGTTCCCACCTCAGCTATGGTGGATTCTGGAGCCAGCGGCAACTTCATGGATCTTGCTTTGCTAAGGAACATGGCATCGCAACCCAACTTAAAGCCTCACCCGTGTTTATGGAGACCATGGATGGTTCCCCCCTGGTTTCGGGGCCGATAGATCAGGAAACTAGACTCCTAAAGGTCTCCATGCCGCCTGATCATCATGAAAGACTATCCTTCATGCTCATCTCCTCTCCTCATTTCCCAATAATCCTAGGCCTCCCATGGCTGAAGAAGCAGAACCCAGTTATCAATTGGGAAACTAGAGAGATACGCTTCCCGGCGAAGAATACATCAGCCATTTGCCCAGTCGAATCTGTTCCTGACGGTGTCTCTAACAACCTTCCATCAGTCTATCATGACTTCTGGGACGTGTGCGACAAGAAGAATGCGGATAAGCTCCCGCCACACCGGCCGTATGACTGCCCGATCGAGCTTTTGCCTGGTGCAGCAATACCGTTTGACCACATCTATCCCTTAGCCGGACCAGAGCTAAAGGCCCTCAAGGAATACATCGAGGAGAACCTGGCAAAGGGGTTTATTCGTCCTTCTTCGTCTCCGGCAGGTGCTCCAATTTTCTTTGTGAAAAAGAAGGATGGCTCCCTTAGGCCCTGCATTGATTATAGGAAACTTAATAAAGTTACTGTCAGGAACCGCTATCCACTTCCTCTGATCCCCGAGCTTCTGGAACGAGTTCGCCATGCCAAAGTTTTCTCCAAACTAGATCTTCGAGGAGCTTACAACTTAGTGCGGATTAGACCCGGAGACGAGTGGAAGACTGCCTTTCGGTGTTGGTATGGACACTTCGAATACCTTGTCATGCCGTTTGGGCTATGCAATGCCCCAGCTACTTTCCAACACTTGACTAATGACATCTTCCGAGATCTTTTGGACCAATTCATGGTAGTGTATCTGGATGATATCCTTATTTTTTCCAATTCTCTACAAGAACACGAGGAGCATGTGAAGACTGTCCTGGACCGCCTACGAGTAAACCACCTTTACATCAAACTCGAAAAATGTGAATTCCATAAGACGGAGATCCAGTTTTTGGGCTATGTATTATCACCTAAAGGTTTGGGCATATGGATACCGGGCAAGATCCGGGCCCAATTATTGGGGGGCCCGGGCCCCCGGGAAGAATCCCCGGGAAGGGAAAAAAATAAAACGCTTCTTTGGGCTTTGCCAACTTTTAAACGGTGTTTCATCAAGCACTTTTCAAAAAATCTTTCCCAGTCCTATCACCCAACTTAAACCAAGGGGGACAATGTTCCATATGACACCCTGGCCCCCGGGAGGCATTCATCCCCCTTTAAAATAAAAAAATTCACTTTTAAAGCCCTGTTTTTTGTTACTTCTTGACCAGGGGTTGGTATTCAAAAATAGAGGTGGACGCCTCAAAATTGTGCCGGGGGGGCCCTGTCCTACCCCGGGAGAAGGGGGGGAAAAGGTTTTTTTTGCCCCCTTGTGAATTTCTTTTTCGAAAGTTTCTTTCTGTTAAAAGGAATTACGATGTTGGAAAAAAGGGAAAACTGTTGGCGTTCATCTCTGCGTTAAAAGGAATGGGGGCATCCCCTTGCTGGGGGGGATCTCGGGCCAAAATTTTTTTTTACCAAAGATCATCGTAACCCTGGGGGTTTTTTTCCGGTCAGCAAGATTTTCCTTTTCCCCGCCCCGGTTTGCGGGAAAGCAAATTCCTAAACCCAAAATTCAACTTTATCTTTTCCCAAACGACCAGGCCCCCGTAAGGGCCCAAGGCTAAACCCCCTTTTCCTTTGGATGTTCTCTATAAAAACCAAAGACCCTGCTCCACCATCAAAGGGACTTTTAAGTACGGATGCCAGTGGGGGTGGGGATTTGATAAAGAATCAAGATCTAATTAATGTTTTTAAAGGAAAAGCTTATGTGTTTATCCTTTTTTTGCCCCAGCCGGTGTTTAAACATACCCCCTAACTTTTAACACGGGTTTTGGTTTCCCCAAGGCCAATCCCTCTACGTGCCTAAAAATGCTAGATTACGAGTGCTAAAATGTGAATGACTCCGGGGGTGGGGGCCCATAAAGGGTACAAAGACCGGGAGTTTCTCTCACGATTTTTTTCTGGGGGCCCGGTATCAGGGGGTTTGTGAGGAATATGCCCCGTTCCTGTGACGTCTGCGTTTGGTTTAAAAGGTTCCCCCGGTTGCCCCGAGGGTTGCTAAAACCCTTTGCCAGTCCCTTTTCTCGCCCAGGGGGACCCAAAATCTAGGCTTTTTTGGTTCAACTGCCTACTTTTTAAGGGTATAAACACTTTTCTTTGTTGTGGTTGCTTTTAAACCAAAGGGCCCTCCCCATTTTATACCCTCCCCAAAACTTCCACGTTTAAGGAAAACAGAAAGTTTTAAATTTGTCCAAATGTCTTTGGTACACGGATTTCCGGCGAAGTCATTTCGGGACCGGGGAGCCCAATTCATGGCGGGGTTCTGGCAAGGATTTTGTTGGACTGGACATTAAGGTCTGCGTATCTTCCGCTTATCATCCACAGTCAAATGGCCAGGGGCCCAAGGGCGAATCAGGGCCAGAACAATATCTGCGTTGGGTTTTATTTAGTTTATTTGGGAGGTGATTGGCTGGATCTCCTTTTTCCCCGGCAGAAAATTTTGAAAAATTAAATTTCCCCGAGTGCTTCCCCGAAGAGTCACCTTTTTTTTTGGCCCCTTTTGGGGGTTCCATCCCAAAATTTTTCCAAGACTCCCAAAATTTTGTTTACCATACCGGCCGGGCAAGAAAATTTGGCAGCCCATCAGCAAAACTTTTGGGAAATTTCTGAAAGGGAAACCCTTGGAAAACCCCCAGCCCAGGAGAGATATAAAAGATCACGGACCAGGGTTTGTAGACCGCAAACCCTGTTCAAGGTTGGGGATTCTATCTGGCTTCCACAAAAAAAATTTAAAATTGAGGGTACCCTCTCCCAAGCTTGGGCGAAATTTTTAGGGCCATTTAAGATAAGTGCCATTATCAGCGCCGTGGCGGTTAGGCGGGAAAATCCCCAACAACCCTTTAAAAATCCATCCAGTTTTCCATGTTTTTCCCCTTTTTAAGGTGCTTTTCCCCAATCCATTCCAGGGGCGGTCCCGTCAAAACCCCCCGATCCGTTCTGATTGATGGTGAGGAACAAAATTTTTGGGAGAGGGGGAAATTTTTGTTCCAGGATCCCTAGGAAAACCGTACAATATTTAGTTTAAAATTTGGGAAAGGGGTATCCCGGTGAAAAAATTCTTGGGAACCCGTGGACAAATTAAAAAATGGGTCCCCCGGTTTTTGGTTAAAACCAAAAAAAAAAGTATCCACCGGGGGGGGGAAGGGGGTTTAACTTTTGGGGAAGGCCCCTTTCCCCAAATTTTTTGGGGTTTTTTTCCGGGAAAAGGGGGGTTTCCCCCGAGGTTTTGGGGGATAGGGGGTCGGGAACCCAAAGGTCTCCGTTTTTAAGGGTTTAAAGTTTTGTGGGCACTTCTGCCTCTTTGTAAGATGGCCACCGCAGCCCTTTATTTGGCCATTTTTCCTGGGTCTTGGGGTATTTAACGTTTTGAACCTGCGACAAACATGAGTCTGCTTTTAATCCTTCTGGGGGTTTGCTGTTGTGCACCCCTCCCCCTACCAGCTACTGGTCTCCATAACATATCCACGCGAAGCGTAACAGTATGCACCGTTAATTACCACCCTTTGTTTTCTATCTCTGAGCCAGTTGCTTAAAGACTTGCACACATTTTCCCCCAGTCCAAGCATTCTCATTTACTTTAACCAACCTTTTAAGTGGCACTGTTTCAAATGCTTAGAAAAATCTAGATAAATGACATCCAGTACCTTCAACCCCGATCCAGTTTTCTTAGAAGTAACTTCCTCATAGAAGCTGATGAAGATTATTTTGAACAACACCGGATCTTCCTAAACCCATGCTGTATGGCATTATACATATATTTTCAGTGAGATAATCCAGGATACATCTCTAAGAAAACCTTCAAACGTTTTACCAAGCACAGAGTTTAAGCGTAACTGGTCCTATATCTTTTCAGTATCACTTTTTGACCCCTTTTGATAGTTGGCAACCACATTGGCTATGCGCCATCCTTTGGGACATACCCGCTATGAGACATTCCATAAAATATTAAGAATAGGAGGCCTACTATGGACATCATTTAACTCCTTAGAAATGGGGTAGTTATACCAAAGGACCGGGTATTTTACTATTTAAGCTTTTTAATATACGTGAGCTGCAACTTCTTCCTGGGTTAGGACAAGCAACATTTAAGTTTGTAAGTTTACCTCATCCCTCTTCATCAACAGAGAGGTCATCCTCCTCCGGTAAATACAGTGGAGAAAAAAATTGATTAGGTAAGTTTGCTTTTTTTCTCGAACCCTCTACAGTCTCTCCCTCATACTTCTTCAAGGGGCCAACATTTTCTGTTTTTAATCTTTTTACTATTTATATAGTTTAAAAAATATTTTGGGGTTAGTTTTACTTTCTATTGCAAAAGTCTTTTCAGTCTCCAGCTTTGCATGGCCTAATATTTTTTTTTACATATTATTATTTTTTAGCGCCTCTTCACAGCCCTCCTTTTATAGTAGATTTGACACGCTTTCGTTTGTGTTTTTTATTGCTCTTTTACATCCCATTTTATCCACATTGGGGTTTTTCCAGGTTTCCAAATTATTTTATTACCAAAGTTAATGTACCTCACACATGTGGTGTCGCCTAGGGCTGTTTTAAAAAAAATCCGCAATTAATAGTTGTTCCTGCCATTTTAAATACCTCTCCAGTTCAATACAGTTTAGAGCCTCCCTAAGCAGAATAAAATTAGCTTTCCTAAAATTCTGTTTTTTGTTGCTCCCAACCAAAAATCTCTCTTAGAAGGAATCATGGAAATTTATTATATTATGTCACTATTTCTAGAATGCCCCTCAACTTGAACCTTTGTTAACTTTGTCAGTTCTAGTTAGTGAATAATAAGTCTAGAGATGGTCCTTTCCTTAGTCTTTTCCTGCACCCTTTGGCAAAGTACTTATCATTAGTTTTATTGGCCAAAAAGCCTGATTCTTTATGAGAGCTACAGGTTTCAGTTTCCCAATTGATGTCTAATGGATAGTTAAAGTCGCCCATAATAACAACCTCGATTCAGATTAGTCGCTTCATCAATTTCTCTGAGGAGTACATCATCCAAGGTTACTGTTAATTTTGGGGCCTATAGCAGACCCCTATTAGATTTATATTGTTATTGTTACCCCCATGTATATTTACCCATAATGAATCCACAAGATCATTACCTGTACCTATATCTTCCCGCAGTGTTGGCTTCAGACAGGATTTATATAGAGACAGACACCTCCCCCTTCGGTCATTACGATCTCTTCTAAATAGACTGTTAACCCTGTAAGTTAGCTTGCCCAGTCGTAGTCGCTCGACCAGCCATGTCTCAGTTATCCAATCCCCACTATGTCATATGTTTTCTTCAACAATTAATAAATATTATCCATGTTATTTATGTAGAGTCAGACTCCTGGCAGATTGGTCAGCAGCATTTAGAGATTTTTCTGTGTTTATTCCTTTCGCCCTTGATCTTTTGACTAGTGCTACACCTCCTCCCTCCACTCCACCACCTGTTTTACTCCAATTCTCCCAGCTTTCTATCTTCACTATCCTTGCACGCTATATTTGTTTAGTTAACCTCCCCGCCAGTCACTAGTTTAAAAATATTCCTCCAACGTCCTGGCCATTCTGTCCCCACAATACAACTGCACCCTCCCCATTTAAGGTTGCAACCTGTGCCCTAGCATAAAGTCCTGTAGCCAAGACAGTGAAGTCATCAAGCCCAGTTCTCCAGAAACCCAAATCCGTCTTTCCTCCCAATTTTTGAGCCAATTAATTCTCCTATCTCAATCCCCCTCTGCCTCTCAAGGTGTAGGCCCGTGTGAACAGGAATATTTCTAAAATATTACCTTGGATGTCCTTCCTTGAGCTATTTGGCCTAAGGTCCCTGCATACTTTTTAAGACACTCCACCTACCTATAACTTTGTCATTGGTGCCAATGTGCACCATGACAGGTGGATGTTCACCAGCCCCACCCAGCAATCTGTCATATGCCGATCCGTGATATGTCGAACTCTGGCCCCAGGTAAGCAACATACTGTTGAATGATCCCGGTCTTTGTGGCAGATTGCCCTGTCTGTGCCCCTAATTATGGAGTTCCCCAACTACTAGCACCTGTTCTAGGCCTGCTGCTGAACTCCCTACTTCCCCATCTTACTGGAGCAACAGTGGTATGTGTTTTGCTGCATGCAATGCTATATCTGAGCTGATATCCACCTCATTAGCCATCTTTCAAAAATTGTTGGGTGTACCAGATCAGATTAGCCTCCCAGACCCTCCTTCCCTCTACCCTTCTATCTAACCGTTTCCCGCTAGCTGCCTCATGTTCCTGCGAATACTTTTCAGTGCCCGTCCAACCACCCCACATCAACAGCCTGGCGAGTGATTGCCTCAGTGAGCAGCAAACTTGGGCTTTCCAATTTTGCAATGATCTCATAGTTGCCACTTGCTACGATTTAGATCCCAGGATAGGGGCTCTAAATGTGCAGGTGTGCACACATCTTGCAACAGCAGTAGGACCCTCGAACTGAATGCTCACGATGTGCATACATTGCACAGTTTTGCCATGGACTGCATTGTCAATCACTGGAACTCATGCGGAATGTTACCAAGAAGATATAACAAATACAATTATAATAAAAAGTACAATACTGTCCCCTCTAAAACTCACCATAATCTGAAAGACCCTCAAAATTAAGTCCCCTCACAACTTAAAAAGACACACTTGAAAGAAGACACACTCTTTCACACACTCGCTCAGATACGTAGCTTTTAAACCCATTTTCCCAAAGCTGATTTTGCTTGATGCTCTGCATACCTCTCTTCCAGGAGACAGTGTTTGTATTCAGGTCTTCTGTTACTTCATGAGATTTCCCTGTAGGTGATAGGTCCTTTTTAAGCCACTTTGTAACCAGTTTGTCAGTATGCTTCGGGTGATTGTCCATTTGGAAGACCCATTTTCGAGCCCAAGCTTATAACTTCAGGCTGATATCTTGAATAGTTGCTTTTAGTATTCTACAATAAACATCTTTTCTCATGCAGCCATCTAATTTTGTGAAGTGCACGCTAGTCCCTCCTGCAGCAAAACAACCCCACAACATGATGCAGTCCGGTACCCCATTTTTAAAAGTTGGGATGGTAGTTCTGTAGGCATCCAAGGTTCTCCCTTTTCTCCGAAAACGTAACAATTGTCAATATTATTTTCAACAACCACAGAACATGTCTCCAGAAATGTAGGTCTTTAGTTCCTGTGTGCATTTGTAAACCATAACTGGCTTTTTATATGTTTCTTTTTGAGTAATGGCTTCTTCCTGGCAGAGTGGCCTTTTCAGCCATGTTTTATACATTCTTGTTTCACTGTGGATAATGACACAGTTTTTATCAGCTTCCACCAAATCTTCACAAGGTTTTTTTGCTTTTGTTTTTGGGGGGAAAATCACAGTCAGACCAAAACATTTCCTCGAGACCAGAACCGCCCTTCGTGAGTGGTATATGGCTGAACCTTTTCCCTCTTTTGTCTTGGTAAAATGTTTGATAGATGAACGAGGCCCTCAGGACGGGAAACGCATCCAAGGATGATCCAACTTTGCAAGTCCACAAGCTATTCCGATTTTTGGCTGATTTCTTTAGACTTCCTAAAAGTTTCACACATAAGCAGTATGTTTTCTGGGTCAAAAAAAAAAAACTCCACAGCTTTGGGCTTTTTAAAAATTTAATGTACTACCCAGCGACACTTAAACTAGCCCCAAAAGAGGGCCCAAGTAAGGGGGTCTTCACCCAAAAGGTCCCATTGAAAAAAATTTATATTTTTAATGTTTAAGTTTTTTAAATAATGCTGTCATCAAGAAAAGCTCAGGCTCCTGCGCTATTCTATACTTTTTTATTTTTTGGGCATACAGCCATATACTGGCCAAATAGACACCAAAATGACACACTTTTCCCCTCCCTTGGCAATTTAATAATAATTTAATCTAGCATTAAAAAAGAGCTTTTTCCCTGCTACAGTTAAACAGACAGAAAAATTGGAGGGACATGTATGACAACTGTCTAGGTGTAAGACTGTCTTTGTTTCCCATAGCAAAAAATCGGAGCTCCCCTTTCATTGCATAGAGTGCTCTGAAGAAATGAAAGGGGAGGTCTAGTTGGTTGTTGTGGAAAATCTTAGACCTGGACAGTTTTTATCCCTGTCCCAGGTGGGGGCCCACCCTTAGTGGCTAAAGAAGCAATAAAAAAAAAGGTAAAAAATAACCAATGGTATAAAAAGGCTCATTTTAAAATTTTATCATTATCATACAGTCTAATCTAAGTTTACAGTCGCTAAGTTTTACACATTATGGAGAAATCTACACCACTGTTTTTTTTTTTTTTAAATCTGCTTTTCATGACTATTTTCTCAAAACAATAATCTACGTTCCTTTTTTCGAAGGCTTGTTTTTTATGGGCTTAGTTCTTGTTTCTAGTGATATAATTTTGGGGGGGAAACCCAAAAAAGCTTTTTTTTTCCAATAAAAGTTGTTGTCTCACTTTAAAGATTAGTTTTTATCATGTAGGGAACATTGAATCAAGACTTTTTCCAAATCTTCTTTTTAAAATTTATCCTTTGTCAAGAGTAAAGTATTTTTATTTGCACACAGGTTTCTTTGGTTACCATCCTGCTGTACCCTGTTTTCTCTGCTTTTTGCAATTAGAAGAGCTGGGAATACATAGCAGATATGTTAGTCACTGCTATAGAACCGCCCACAGACTGACCAGGAAAAGACAGGAGACATGAATTTTAAAGGGGTTTGGGGCCCTTCGTGAAACACATGGTGAGACCCCCCCTTTTAAAACGGGTGGAAAACTAAGGGCAACAAAATTTGAAGTTTAGGGAAGTTTTCAGGGGTTTTGTTTTGCCTATAAATTAAATTACATGGCAACTTTTTAAAAGGGGGTGGGGGAATAGGGCTTTAAAGAAGGCAACATCAAATGTTTTTAATTAACTTTAAAAAACAAAATTTTCATTTGATTACATAAACTAAAAGAAGATAGGGTGATTTGCGTACACTTTTGCTAAAAATTAGTTTAAAAAGGGGAAAAGCCCCACATAATAGAATCACAAAAATTAAATTAAATATTTAAAAACACTACATCTCTATACAGGGTCAAAGTTTTAAACAGGAATGATATACTTCATGGGGCCCCAAAACCATCAACGGGTGAGAATGAACAGAAAGGCCCGGGAGAAAAATTTTCCCGGGCATTCAAAAACCTGTGGGGGTAGGGGGGTCCCCCCTTTTGCCCACAGGCCCTAGATATTTCCCTCCCTTTTGGGGCCGCCCCATTCCCCCCTTTTAAACACCCTGCCCAAAATCCCTTGGAAACCCAAAATGTTACACAAACTAACAGATCATTTTTTTTCCATATAAGGCCAAAATCCCTCCCCCCGAATGGCCAGTTTTTTTAAAAGGTTTAACCGGGCACGGGAAAAAATCCATCACAGGATGTTTGAACACCCCGGAAAAATAAGCCATGAAAACCTTTCATTCCCATAATTTCCTCCCCAAAACTTGGGGGTAGTATTATAAAAAATGAGTTTTTTGGCCTACTAACCCTAAAGCTAAAATTACCACTTTGGTATAGAATTTCCCTTTTCACAACAAAATTATGTGAGAACACTGATAAGAGAGACGGGGTTTTTGGGGTAAAGGAAAACCGGGGTTTCCACAAAAACTTTTAACCGGGGTTGATGGGAATTTTTAAACAAAAATTTGAAAAAGACTAACTACTACCACTAATTTTCTTAAAGGGGATACTTGAAATTTTATAAAAAAAAAATTTAACTTTTTTAGCACTACAACATGGCCTTATAAATCATATCCGTTGACGAAAATTAACTTTCTCCTAAATTCTATTCTTTCATGTTATTTCCCTTGAAAATTGGCCTGTTGGTCAAATTATTTTTATCCAACCTGCCCCAAAAACAAAGAATGAAATTTTTGGGGTCATTGCTACCATTTGTAATGAGATTACATGCATTTACCGGTAAGCATTTATTTCAGTGCCAGAAATTTACTGAGTTTACTGAACTGCCATTCAGGAGTTTCATCTCTTTACTAAAACAGCTAGAGAAGGGCAAAATACTATATATCATTCTAAATTGCATAAGATTGCCAAAATAAAAAATGGTGCTGCCAAAAGCAAACAAAAAATAGCTTTGCAGGAAAATTGTTTTTAACAAAAATGCTGCTTTCTGATGGTTGTGTCCCTTTAAGGCCATGTTCACATGGCTTAAAACTGGACGTATTTCTTCCGAAATTTAAACTGCCGGAGTGCGCAAATTACGGCTGGAATACGTCCAGTCATTACGGTAATCCACAGTTCTCATAGAGAACTATGGATTACATCTCCTCTCCTTGCTCGGCGAATCCGCCGGGCGGGGAGATAAGTGACATGTGAATTACCAGCGGCGTATACGCGTCGCTGGTAATCCAAGTCTATGGGCCGGCGAGGTGCCGGCACCCCGTTCCCGCCCCCGGCCCCGGCCACACGACGTAATTGCGGGGTGTAATTACGCCCTGCAAATACACCATGTGAACCTAGCCTAATCCCTCCCTACTAGTAATAATAAGTGAAAACATTTTATTGTAGGCTGTAAAACAAGTTACTTTTTGGCCACTAGACGTCAGCAAATGTGTGGATACATTTTACCTTTAGCTCCATCTATTCAGATAAAACTTTTACATGATCACACATAACTGATCCTGGGGCTGCAATCTCTGGAGATAGCAAAGAAAAAACAAAAAAACGAAAAGGTGTTTGTCAATAAATTTCAACCTCCTGAAGTGTAATCTACATGTCCCAAAATCACAAAAACTAAAACAATTAGAAAGGAAGAGGAGAATAATGAAGCACAGAATGAGTAAGAAATGCTTTATTTAATTTAGGTTCAAAAATTCTAAAACTGGTTCACAGTAGGAAAAATTGTGGTTAATGATCATAATTTCCACACTGTCCAGCAATGTAACAACCAGACCTAACATACATTAAATTATTATCATAAAAAAATACCCAGAAATGACCATAGAACAGATATAAATCCACCACAATCATGCATAAAAGCAAATCATACATACAAAGAAATGACAGAACAAAGATCATAGTGTGACATTTGGGCATTCCTCACAAAGTTAGCAGTTATAACCTGTAAATGAGTCCACACACCAAAGCTAAAATACCATCCTGCCCCATGTGTATTGCTGGGAGATTCGGCTTCCTGAACCAAAGAAGAAACTAGGCCCAACATCAACGAAAGGCAGCAAGCAGAGCAGGCAGCACTGATGGTCAAAGGCTAGTCATAGATTAAAGGTACAAGACATAAAAATAAAATCCTACTGACTGTATTTATCACTTTCCTGCTAATAATACACCTTGGGCAACATGTATGAACTTGGCGCCGATACACTAGTTCTAAATTGTTTCTGAGCAGTGTAGAATGTACCAGTATGTATGAACTTGTCCTACTGAGGCTCATATATTTTGCGCATCATAGGTGGAGCGCAAAGTAATGTTGGCGCAAAGTCTAAGGCTATGTCTCCACAGCAAAACGATTGTATTTTTGGTGGTTTTAGAATACCACTACGATTGTTCAGGCAGCCCATAGACAGTAATAGAAAAAACTACCTGTAGACTATGCAGGTAATTTTTTTTCTGCATGTCTTCTGGCGCCGCCGTATTATATAACATGTTGTACAATACGCCGGAACTTTGTGTTTTTTCGTAGTCTTCCCATACAATCAACTGTATGTACCGACGCAAAAAAAAGGAGAACTGACCGTGGTTTTTGTGCAAAACGTGACAAAAAACGTGATCGTGCATTGGACAAAAAGCGATCAGTTTTCTGACATTTTTGTTCGCTGCAGTGGGGATTTAGCCTTAATGTACACCACTGTAAATGCAATCATTGGTGTGCTAGAAAAGACTGTACAGAATTCCTGATAGTTTGGGCTTTGCTAAATAATGTTAATTATCAAACTGTGTATAATTAAATAATTTAACTAAAATTAAGTATGAAATTAATATTAAAAATAATAATAATTTAAATAATTTAAATTTAGTAAACCAATACAGCACCTACCATAAATCCCGTTATTATAGTATTATCAGTGATCACAAACACAACTGTCATGGGGGATGGCGCGGGTGCCGTCGCCCCCCACGGCCGCCCCCCCCTGCCCGCTCACTTATCCGTCCACGCTCCTGTGCACGCTGCTGTCCCGGCCGCCGCGCGCATACCCGCTGCTTAGGGCGCGTGCGCGACGGCTGGTCTGGATTTGAAGGGCCGGTGCACCGGTAATTTAGTCAATTGCCGGCCGCTGGTCCTATATAAGGTATACGGCCCCTGCACTCTCTGCCATTGTTGGTGTGCGTACCTTGTCTTCAGAGTGTTTGGAGTTCGGTCTGCTTATATATAGAAAAAGGTAACGAGTACAGCTCACCGGACTCCTCGGATATCACAAGGTTATACAACTCTCATTAATCCTGGTATGGTGCACGGACGATCATCCTGGCTGAAGATGAAAGCACTCTGTAAACTGGAAGCAAAGGTAATCCAGCACCCATGGACACAGGATTGAGTTCGTGGAAAGAAATGTTCACTATTTATTTAAAAATTCTTAAAATCATGGTTAAAAAAATCCAAACAATCGAATATAAGTTCACGCGTTTCAGGCTAGATCTTCAGCCCTTAATCGTAACATACTCTGAACATACAACAGATTTTCTTATATATCCACCCAGGAAGTAATCAGTATTTTCACCTGATGTTAAACTCCTTGAATGCAGAAGCAGTAAACGCCTTATCTACACCAGCAGCGTTAAACACATTTAATATATCTAAATATCCATATCCGCTGATGGTGTTATACTAACTATAATATACAACAAATACATGAAGGTCAAATAATAGATCTACACAGATATCAAGTACTTGTATATAAGAAAAATACATTAACATAAGGCACCTTGAATGTAGTATAGTATAGGAAAAAAAAAAAAACATTGTAGAGATATGTGAAGTGCCATTTAATATAGATACATGAGATCTGTTCTGTGGTTTAATCCTACTGGACATCTTGTGTCAAGTGTAAGGATCCAATATGCTTCTCTATTAGTAAGAAGCTTCCTCCAATCCCCCCCCCCCCTATGGGTTTTTTGATTTTACTCTTTTTGCCATAACTTTTAAATGTTCCACACTGCTATGATGTACGTCCTGAAAATGTTAGAAACTCCAGATACTTTACGGGACCTGGATGAGTTGCATCATATACATGTTCCCTGATCCTCACATTGAGGCATCTGGTGGTGCAACCCACATATTGTAAATTGCAAAGATCGCACCAAGCCAGATATACAACATGTGAACTGTGACAGTTCATAAAACTGTGAATTTTATATTTTTTATGTGTAACATAAGATTCGAAATTTCCCGATTTGACCATATACTTGCATTGTCCGCACCTACTGGTACCGCATCTGATTGAGCCCTTAAAATCAATCCACATATCTCTATTGCGGACCGGGGTTTTTAACAAACATACTGGGGAAAAATATGTTACCTATAGTCCTAGGTTTTTTAGAAATGACCGACACCCATTTTTTTAAAATCTCCGAAGTGTGGAACTGCGGTGAGAAACCGGTAAGTATTTTGTTGTTTTAGTGATCTCAGAAAATTGTCTGCTGAAAGCAGTAGTGAAAAAATATTGGAAAAATTATCTTTTGTCCAATTCCTCCTTTGTAAACAATAAGTTCATCCCTTTTTTCTCTCCGATGCTCTATTAATACCTCTCTCAATCTGCCCAAATTTTGTAACCCCTTTTTTAATCTCTTTAGAAATAATATTCTTCTCTCTCATAAGCTTCTTAAATGCTACAGTTCCCTTTTTGATCTAATAAATTCCCCTATTGGAAGATTATTTATAACATGCTTGGGATGGCAGCTTGAAGCATGGAGAAGATTGTTCCCTCAATCCTGTGTCCATGGGTGCTGGATTACCTTCACTTCCAGTTCTGTCTGCTTACCCGTGTACCAGTCCGTTCCGCTACGTTTCCTGACCTTGCCTGTTCGCCGCCTGCCCTGACCATCTGCCTGTCTCTGACCACGAACCTCTGCCGCCCATCCTGACCTCCTGCCTGTCCCCGACTACGCTTCTGGATTACGACTCTGTGCCACGCAGTACCCCAGCCGCCACCGCAGGTAAATCACGTCAGGGGTAGCGACCTGGTAGCCTCACTCCGCAGCAAGTCCATCCCGCGTTGCGGCGGGCTCTGGTGAATACCAAGGGCTACTTAGACTCTACTCTCTGGCTTGGCTTAACTATCATCGCTTGCGGTGGTCCAGCGAATCCACCGAACCCTTACAGTACAATCTGGCCAGGGATTCCGCCAGAGTACCTTTGCCTGAGCTCCGGGACGTCACGACGGCCGTCGCCCAGCAGAACCAGCGTATTGACCAGCTCGCGGCCATGATGCAGAACGTTGTGGCCCGTCTACCTCAGCCTGCGGCTGCTGCTGCCACGCCAGCACCAGTTGTTCCTGCAGCCATGGCTCTACCAGCTCCTGCATCGGGACCATCTCTGCATCTGCCGCTCCCTTCACGCTATGATGGAGACCCCAAGAAGTGCCGAGGCTTCATCAGCCAATGCTCCATCACATCGAGATGTTGGGGCAATCAATTCGCATATACGATGTGCGGGCATCAGAATGGGCTCCTTCATAAATTATGCAGCTCTTTATCGGGGGAAGCTATTGGGATGGGCTCACTTCCGCTATGGGGACTGAGGCAAATCTGCAAAAACTTCCTCCAGGGGTTTCCGCACCAGTCTTCGAGGAACCTGGTCGCACCTCTCGCTCCACAGGCCGCAGCTCTGCTCTGTCTCCGTCTCAGGGCGACTCCACTGTGGGTCATTACTCCATGCAGTCCGCACCCTTCCTGGCCTCAGAAACTGGACTGGAAAGAGGACATTGGTGGCAAGCCTTCTGGCAAGGCCTCTTTGGTCGCATTAAAGAAGCTTGTTCTCGGTCAGGAACCTGCCGTTCCACTACTGTACGAACTGATTCGGGTGGGCCACCGGAATCGATATACGTTTGCACGAGAGACAACAAGAGCTCCGCCTCCAACGGGAGGTCACCCGACCACGCCGGCTACCTGTTGGCTCCGTTTTTCAACGACCTCCAGAAATTCTCCGCCAAATGATCCTGAGGACGACCCATGAAGGTCGGAAAGGGCTACACTTGACCAGGAGGAACGCTCACAGCGTCGTCAGAGGGCTAGCTATGGTTTCTTACTGTGGCGGGTTTTCGGCCCACTTAATTGGGGATTTGGTGTGACCGCGGGGAGCGCCCAGGGAAAGACTCTGCGCAACTTGGGATCGATAGTGAGAGGCATCCTAGGTTGGGGAGTCAGTAGCGGGACCTTTCTCCCCATATGTGACCATTCCCGTTCTCTGTGGAGACATATTCTCGACGACGTTTTTCAAGCCAAACGCCTTTGGCGATTACATGGGGCCCGTGGAGAATTTTATCAGCCTCCGCTTGTGTCAAGTTTCGTCTCGCCGTTTGAACTCCCTCTGCAGAAAACCCGGAGTGTTTCGTCTCGGCGCATGTTAGTGGCTCGCGAGATGCCTCCACAAGATGCTATGGACGCGGTGTCTGCACTGCGCCCCTCAGAGCTGCACCTGCAGTAGATAGGTAGGCAGCTCTACACGAAAACGACTCTGAAAACTTTCGTTCTGGCTAGCTCTCTTCCTGAAGTGCCTTCCGTGGGCTTCCTTGGTTTAACAAGAGCATAGCTTCCGACCCTAGACTGGAAGATACACTCGGGCGAGGAGGAGGAGTCTAGTTGGGAGGGGTTCGACGTGCACTCGCGATGCCTTTCTGTACTCCGTCCTGACTCTACGGTCTGCCTTCGTTGGTAAAGCCATACGCGAAGTCTCTGCGGGTTCGTGCCCACTCTACTTACCAGGACCTAGGCCGGAACGTCTTTTCCGGAAAGACAGGCGCTCCAAAAACTCTTATCATCCCTACCAGCCCTTCGACTGTCCTCTAATTGACTGCAATCGCTGATGGTACTCTCCAAGTTGGATCTTTATCGTGGAGCATACAACTTGTATTCGATATCCTGGGAGAAGGCGACGAATGGATGATGGCCTGATATTACACGAGAAGGGCCAACGTCTGAGATATCTCGGTCGATGCTGTTTGCCCCCATGCACACACGCTCCGCGCATGTGGGGGCGCATAGGTGTTCTCCACAGCAGACTTCGCTTGTTCAACGTGATATTCCGCGTCGCTTCTTTTCGTCTGTGTCATTGTCAAATGGTGGACGACATTTAATCTTCTCTCCAGATCTAGAGACTCACGCCACCTAAGTGTCCGGCCAGTGGGTGGCTTGAGACATCTAACTGGACAAGAAATAAATGCCTGTTTTGACACGCATCCTCGTTTAGCCGTTCGCCTAGGGTACATCGTTTTTTGGATATCAAGGTCTCTCTGTTAGAGTCCCCTCTAGTCTTCAGTGGGTCTTGCAAGTGGCCTATCCGACCGGTTGGGCGTCTAACGGTCCATCCCAGTGCTTTTTTGGGGATCGCAGAAACTATTACAGCGCTTGTGTGTCGGTCACGCAATTCTCACACGCTGGTGGACTCCCCACCTGGGGGCCCTTACAAAGAGAAGAATGTACTAACCCCCAAAAACGCCTTCGCCTCCCTCAAACGCCCGTAAGGGAGAGCCTGTTGATCGTTTTTGACAGCGGCATTGCGTTTAGCAGCTCACTGGCTCTGTCTCGCCCGGACCCGCCAGCGTCCATTTGTCCTAGAGTGGGCTCTCGCCTTGAGGTGCCGTGCGTGTCCTTCCTGTCAAATTAGATCCCTCCTTGGGGAGATGTTCGTACTCTGCTGGCATCTTTTCCGAAGAAGAGAAATTTCCACGCTAGATGGTGTGATCGTGTTGATTAATACTGGCTAAAGTTAGCCCTAGAAAGAAGATGGCGACACGCGTGCTGGAGTGGGCTCGACATACCCATTGACATCTTCATTCCGATCTACCACGCAAAAACACTCCTTTGTATAGACTCTGGCTGCTCAGCGATTTGAATCTTCGACAAGCACGGGTGGTCGCTTGCTTCTTCGCCCGCTTTAAATTTCCTCCTTCAACTTTCGGCAGCCTGGAAAAGAAGTCAGGGCAGGCGATGCTCACTCTCTAGGTCCTCAGACACTGTGGGCGATAGAGCCACTCTACTGCAGACATAATTCCGTACTGGGAGAACTAGTACTCCTCACTGGCGGCTCTAGTGGATCTTCAACATCTTACCCCCTGCGAAGACCTATGTCCGCCCATGCCATGCGGCCTCGGAATCCTTAAGTGATGGGGACATGTCCTCTTCTCGAACAGCGGGCCGATACATGGGGTCCACAGTTCTTTACAAGATTGTTGATCTCTCGCTACGTATTGGTGGCGCCACTCTCGCTCGAAGCGTTGAGCCTTTTTCCTGGCCTGTTCATTCCTGTCGCCCGATAACGAAGTCCCCAATAGTCTTCAGACTCGCGGGTCTTGACCACTTCATGCCTCTCCCGCGGTGCCAGAGAAGGACGCCTGGAGGTCCCAACATCAGAGCACATGGACTTGTGTTACAGACTCCCTGCGGCGCCATCTATGGTAACACGGTCTTTTTGGTGGTGAACGATAGGATATCTCGAAAACGGCTCAACCTTGTGTTCCTCCTGCCGGTCGTTAACGACTCCGCTACTTCAGATTGGCCCAGCACGTATTTCCACCTACATTTTTTGGTTACACGGTCTTCCGTTTGCATAACCACATTTCTCGAATTGTGGGTAGGGGGTCCAGTTTTTCTGATGTATTCTGGCGGGACTCTATGTGGCCAGTTGCGGATTCAGCTTAGACTTCTCGTACTGCTTACCACCTCAAACCACGGGGGCACGGTTAGAGAGTGGATTAACCAAGTTTTAGGTACTTACACTACGACATTTTGGTATGCCGCCCGGTCAAGATAAATAATTGGTCCGGAACACCTCCTCACACCTGGGCGGATTTTACGAATAGTAATCTCTACAAATCAGATTAAGATGGCTGCCCTCTATTTTGTTATCGTGTTTGGGCTATCATTCCAACGACACGCCTCTCCCTCTGGGGCCGCACCTCGTGTCTCGTTCTGCCATGGATGCCCAGTAGTGCGTGACATTTTCAAGGCACTCTGCAAAGAATACAGCGTACTGGCCCACTTTCTACGCCGGCCGACGCTCCAGCACCCATGGCCCGCAGGCCGACAGGTACCGTAGACCTCTTACAGCCGCCCATATTTAAGCCAGTGGTGACAAGGTTTGGTTGTCCGCCAAAGATATATTCAGGAGTGCCTAGTTATTAGAAGTTAGGCCCTAAGTATTTGGGCCCTTTTGTCTGTATTCGGCAAAACTAAACCCGGTGTACTAAAAGGCTCCGCTCTGTGCCTCGCCACTTGGCATCCCTAACGCCGCTTCCTTGTGCTCTCCTCAAACCGTGGGTTGCTGAAATCGCTTCTCGCCGTGTGATCTGTCTCGGCCTTTCTGGTGGCTACACTCTGATAACCATCTTTGAGGTCTCAAGGAGTTGCTGCGGGGGGGCGTGTGGCCTAACCTTCATGGAGGAATGTTAAAGACGTGTGCGACTTGGCTCTTAGCTCCTGTAAAATAGACATCCTATAAAATCCTGCTTGGAAGACTGATTTAATGTCGGACAAAAAGTTGTTTAATAGATAGGAGAACAAAGCCAGATAAGCTGCTGCTACCTCCTGTGTCGAGAAGTTGCAGTGCGCGGGAGAGGCCCGGGTTGCTGCCGCACGTCGCCGGAGGGTCCCGGACCGGGATAGAGGAGGAGGCGAGATCCGGCGGGAAGCAGAGGAGGGCATCACCTGCAGACTCGGGCAGACCCTTCAACTGCCTGGGCGCGGAGGAACTGCAGCATTGCCTGGAGGAGATCGGCCAGACGTCGGAGTGTGCCGAGCGTTTACCCTGGTGAGCGGAGAAGGAGGCTGCCGAGACAAAGCCGCATCACTATTGCAGTGGACGCGATCTGGAACCAGGGGCGCACGGAGATTGAGCGCGGCGCAGACCGGAGCAGTGGACCGTGAGATCTCCCCAGCTGTCGCGGACGGAAAGGACGTTTGGATCCGTTGGCGAGTTGAAATTTAGGCAGTTGGGTTAACGGTGAAGGGGCGCGGTGGAGAGAAGGCCTGCAGACAACATCGGGACACAGATAAGTGTGGAGCTGGGCAGTAGTTAGCGCGGACGCTGGTGTGGGGAGAGAGAGTGGAGGCTCGGCACTGGATGACAACGGGGAACAAAAAAGAAAAAAAACAAGAAAAAGGAAGACTCGCAGTATATTGTGCATCACCCGCCCCCCCCCCCCCCCCCCCCCCCCCCCCCCCCCCCCCCTCCCCCCCTATGTGTTTTTTTTGGGCGCCTATTATACGCCATCTTGGCCTCATGTTAGTAACGGTCTGGAAGGGCTCGGGAAAAAAGAGTGCCCCGGCGCCATCTTAATCATCCTGTTGCTCTGGGTCGTGAATTCTATACTGTCATGCCAGAAGACTTTGAGATCTGATAGTGGGTAATCAATACCCCAAACTATATAGGTGCTTGTGGGTTCTGCGCCGCCTGATATATTGCACGACGGTTAGCATGTTGTATGAGGAAGTTCGTGTCCTCTCCTGAGTTTTTTTACATAAATAAAAGCAGCCTCAATAACGGAGGTGCCCCTCTACAGTAATACCTACATTGCTATCTCTCGTAATCTCACAGCATTCAATATTGAATAAGAATGGTCAATCTAGAGTGGCCACAAATATATTTAGAGAATGAATTTAATACCTACTGCTTTCATATAGTTTTGTGCGCCTATCTAGATCTGCATGATGGGTATTGTTGACCTGTGATTGGGCTGTCACACATATTGCGCAACGTTGGATACCCCAGTGAGTGTGAGTAGTGCCTCTTGCTGGTACACGATCACTGGACGATTCACCTGTGACTCGTGCCACTGGCTCTAGCATCTAGTATTCTTTCACACTGCTGGCACTAACGGCCCTTGTCGCGGTATATATCACAGCTCAGATCCACTGTCAGCCTACGTTTGGGCTCGGAATAGAGCCTCCACGGCACCTTCATTCTACGCACACAAAAAATCATAATTCAGTAGACACGTGTCATGGAGCCCTGACGGAGGTGTGCTGCGCACAACCTGAGACATGCTTTCAATTGGGGGTTGGACAACTGAAAAAATATTATGGCTATGGAGGCCTAATTGCTATCTATGTCACAAACAAACGTCTTCACCAAGATAGGACTACCTACTAGATTGGAGTGTCAGTAAACTCGCCATAATAGTAGATAAGGTTCCTCGTGAATGTACAATGATGGCACGTATAGCGTAGATTGGTTGAAGTGGAAGATAGCCTCTAAATACTACGCCAAAGCGTCTATTACGCACGATCGTACAGCAACGCAAGTTTAAAACACGACTGGCCAGAGCGGAAGACAGCCGAGAAACCGAAGCGAGCGCAACAATGTTGCCGATCATTATGGGTCCGTCCGTAAGAGAGGCGGAGGGGCGTATACCAGAGGCATGTTTGATCGAACGCCTACTGAAAGAGGTGTTAGCCCCTATTGATTTCTCCCCTAGTGTTGTAGGGGATACGAGTAGCATCGATCTCCCGACCAAGTCCTCGCGACACGCACAGGGGCTCCGCTCGGCCTTTCATCTTCAATTCTCCTCTAATACTATAGAGATAGGACCTAGTCTTGGCGGATACCAGGCGGAGGGAATGCATCATCTACGAGAGCCAAACATAAAATTATCCTTCTACCCCGACTTTCAACTCACGAAATCCAGAAGAGATGGAGGACAGTTCAACCTCATGGCGAGTAGGCTGATGAATGCTGGAATTATATACGCTGGATGTGCTATTCCTCACTAGACTGAGAGTTAGAGTTCATTACCGGGACTCAACCCATTTCATTCACGACGCCTGAAGATTGGTGACTCCGATATGGCTCGATTAGAGTGCTCTCTGAAGCGTTGTGATATTGATGGAGTTTTGGGCTAGTGTTTTTTTTCGGTGCTTGTTATTATTATGAGTAATATACATGCTTGAGATTTTCTACTCTTGTTCTGTTGGACTCGTCTACTTTTGAGAGCTCCTTTTTCACTTTGGGTAAATTTCCTTTTCAGGAGCAAAAAAGGGAGAGCCTTGAACACGCCAAACAGGTGGTCTTTTTCCTTGTATTTTTCTCTCTTCATTCACTAGGGTTAAAGGACCTTTAAGCGACTTGGCGCACTCTATTCAGTTCTGTGTTTCTAACTAGTGATTGCAAGTGTAGGGCAATCTAGCTAGGGAGGGAGTTGGGTGGCTTTGAGCAAGGTGGGGGGACTATGTTTAACCGGGCGGTTGTTGTACGGCGTTCTTTGGTATGAGATTGGAGTAGTGTGTCGAGCTGGTGTTGGCTCCTGATGGTCTGGCCGAGGTGCATTCGAATTGTATGCATGGAATTGATCGCTGGGACAATGGCCTGATTGTAACTGATTGTGTCCTGGAATGTTAGTTCAGGGGGGTTTGAACTGACAAATTAAAGGAGAGGCACTGTTCGGTTGATTATGTAATAAGTCAATATATATCTGGGTAGTATTATCTTCTAAGAGGACGCTGATCCTACGGGGGACAGAAGAAGCTGTGCAGCTGAAGGCTTTGGGCTCCTCTTGGTTCAGGGATTGACTTACCACGCGCGGTTTACTCAAAATTAAGCCTGGTAACGAGGGGTTTATGTTCTAATCACGCAAGTGTCTTTTGCCGCTCTCGTGTTGTAGACAGAGGTGTCTTCACATAGATCATACTGGGAGGTATGTGGCTTTTACATGCTCAGTTTGTGGGGTCGGACCTTCTTTAATAGGGTGTGGTAATATATGTTACATAAAGCACTCCATTCCGCATACTGAGGGGTGTTTGATGCACCCTTGATGACCAGTAATAGATATGTTCTGCGAATATCCGGGATCGGTTGGTGGGTTTCCTACTGCTTCGCTTTGTTGGCGGGACGTTCAATCTGTACTCTCCTAGACCAAGATCTACGTAAAGACAACATATGGAACCTCAGACGGGACCACATAGAGAAATGGGTCTCAGGAGATATTGAAACTGGTTTGCCCAGTGGGCGGACCAGGGCATACATTAATTTGGGTTGAGAACAATCGGCGAGGGCTCCATACCCACCTAAAGAAACATCGCAGTTTCGTCTGTGTTTCACTCCTCATGCTATAGAGGGTCGAAATGTCTTCGACGCTGTAGTATTTTGGACTTTGCTACTTAGGAGATTAGATTACACCCATGCGCGTTTATCAGCGAGTAGTCAACGTGTTAGAGGGATATGCGGTGACGCCAGACGGACACCTGAAGTAAGCATTTTGGTTTAAACCGTGGAGATTGGCTCTAGAGTGGGTTGTGGGAGATGGTGAATCCTAGATGGCTGGATAAATAACGGAAAGGTATGGAGTTACCTTGCCAGTAGGGAAAGTACATGTGTGTCATATTGGAATGTAATTAGTGGTTGGTGGTTTTGACAGTGAGATAGCTCCCGTGGTTGGAGAGATTGTGCGTTATGCGATCTAAAGGCGGGTGGATTTGAGGGGTTGGCTGGTCATGATTTGGAGCTATTGCGTTTCGCGCACGGACGTGGCTGTGTGAATTTTGAGGGTCTGTTTGAATGGGGCACGGCTAGAAGTTGAGCGTTCATTGAGAGGGCGACGTGCTTGTAACCAACCATCCCCCATCAGCTAAGGTAGGTGCTTTCCCTTGAAGCCCAGCGAGTCTTAAAGAAGTTACACTTGCTGATTACACCCAGAAAAGAAATTTCTCATGCAAAAACAAACAATCTCTTGTTTGAGGGAGACAAAAATGGGTTTTAGATTATTAGGCGTTAGCTATACCTAGCTCGGGGGGGGCGAGTCTCAAGCAATGACTCGAGTAGTGCAAGTGTGCTGAGGGTGTGTTAGCAAAGTATGGAGGTGTTTCGCTGCTGGATCAGTCTGATAAGATTATTAGTGTTTGGCGCAGTACGCTCTTTTATCTAGCCAGGGAACTTTGTCGACTCCAAGACTTGCAGTTTCGTGGATGAGGACATGTAGACATGTATCCTTCCTTGTCAATTGGAGGTGTTACGCCACGCGTTAAGCGGAGGTGGAGGTGGAAGGAGACTTAGACAAAAGTTATTTACTGACTGGGTAATTAGCAGGGCCAGATATAGGGAGATTAGCAACACATAGACACCTGGCCTGACGGTTTGATACGCGGGTCAGCTTCTGAGTAGGCTTAGGGTTACAAATGAGTGTGGATGAGTGTGAAAACAAAGGTGGGTTGGTCGGAGCAGCGTTGATGAAAATTTGTTTTGCGGTCTATTATGGCGTTTGGCTTTTGGCGGGCTCGAAGATGGACCTGTCGGTCTAGACCACCCGGTTCACTGCGTTCGTCTGAGCGCAGTATCACTGTTGACTTACGAGTTAAGAAGCCTGGAGGACCTCTGAATTACTACATGGTGTGAGCTCTATAGACGCCGGATATTCTTTGTTGAACTTAGTCAGACAGAACACAGAAAGATGATTTTGGCACATAAGTAATATTGGCTGGATGCGCAGAGCTCACTGGGGTGATCTTCTCGCTTTGGGGTGCGATGACGGAACTAGCATTCAAGGCTCGTTCAATGGCCGGGTATGGATCGTGGACCAGAGTATTTAAACATCATGAAGACGGTTTAACACTATTGTGATTTGCAGAATGGTTGACGCGTCGCGAGAATGCTGGCGGAGGAGAGTAGTGTGATTGCTGATGTTAGACAATGGAAGAATAGGGCATTTTGCTCACTCAGGAGTTTCTGAGAGTGGGAGTTTTATGTGGGGTGCTGTCATGGCTAGAATGGGGAGGAGTTCCGCCTCACTTGTTTAATTCAATGGGAGTTGGATAGCGAATCGGTTTAATATATAGAAGGGTGGCAACTAGTTCCTGTACCCCTTCCGCTGTTATAGAGACGAGGGCGTCTAGGATCAGGAGTTGAGGTATGTCGCTCTGTCAGTTACAGCTTGATGTGGTTCGCATTAGATCATGATGAGACATCCTTAGCCATTATGGATAAGATAGACCCCATGGGGGTTATAGCAAGGGTTGGCAAGTACGCAGATGATAGAGGATATGAAAGGCGGACAACATGTTGGTGTATGAATTGGGGATGGACCTTGGTGTGGAGGATAGAGTGTACATGAGGTTGTGGAGGAGCTTACTGCTGAGACTGTAGGACAACTTTGGGAGGTACTTGGGGCGTAGGGTGATGGATACCTGGGATAAAGTCCCATACTATTTCCGTTGGACGCTGGGTTTGATGATGCACTAGTGACCTTAAATCCAGGCTGCGAGTTAGCTACACTATTTAGATATTTGGGGGATTACGATACATAAAGACATTGCATACATTTCTTGACTTAAAAATATCCAACGGTGGTAAAGGCAGACAGAAGCGATGGTTGATGAAAGCATGGGTAACCTTCCACGTCGCTGTGTATGGTAGGGTAAATATAATCTAAATGGTAATGTTGCCCGACCGCATGTGTTGATGTGTTGAGTATTTGTGAGTACTAGGTTTCGACGACGGCGCAAGTACGGTTTGTCGATGTCCCTGAAGATTCCACGTTTTGTGACTCTGGCTGGGGTATTAAAGACTGTTCTTCTATCTCGATCCTTTGGAGAGGACGGATAGCCCCACGCTTAAATGAGGGGGAGTAGGGTCATAAGGTCTCTGTATTGAGTAGAGGGGGTGTCTGGCTGTTTTCGCGGGCTTATCTGTATGTAGGATAGCTGTACATAGATTAAGTGGGCGGTGCTGGTCAACTGAGAGTGACACACGTATCGGCCGTAACATATGGTGGGGTTGTTGTTTTTCGTTGTTTACTTGATGTAGGGGTTAGTCGCTCAATGCCACTCCACATTTATTGGAGGGGCGCTCGCAGGCATTTGGTATGGGTATTGTGTGATTGGACGTCGCTCTAACGTGCAGATACAGAGAGGGCCATTGTGGTTAAAGTATTTATTATACGTCCCTGAATGGAGCTGACGCTATACGCGTTCATGGGCCATTTTTATCAGCACGTTTAGGAGACGCAGTGGGTGAGGATGGTGCTTGGGTCACATGTCCATCCCACGTATTGGTGTATAGTGAAAGTTACCAGAACTCTTATTTGAGCCGCAGGATTTTGGGTTCTGGCTATCGCGAGGGGTAAGATACCGTTACACAGTTGTATAGGGAGGGCACCTTTCTGGTCCTTTAGGGAACTGCAAGCTTGATAAGATTGTGGGTTCCAGGTCTGTTTCTGCGTCGCTGAGGAGAGTTCGACTCTCGATTTTCTGATATGTTGTAGCTGAGAATAGTGACTTTGCGACCCAATTTGTGATATAACACAGGTCCACGCCTAGTTCAAGATTGGATATCTGGATCCTATTTTGAGAGGACTAACCGTTCAGATAAGCCGGTATCCTTATTCTATAAGGCCGATATTGGGGTAGTCAGACCTCTTCCCCATTGTGTGGATTGTATCTTTGGCTAGGTGGCGGCAAGATATCCCATCTTTGCCGGAATGAGGGAAATCTCTGAACTGACAATCGCTCAACTGGCTCTTTTTGCGCTTATCAGTTCTAAGTGCCGAGTCAGGTTGATTCAAAACTAAAATGGCTCCATCGGTTTTATCTTACACGCGCACGCAGTTATGGTTATATCAAATGAAATGTCTGGTCTTATCCGCTCGGTCCTGCCTCAGGTGATGGGAACGGAAGAGAGGGTGACCTTCTTTGTCCATATGATTGTGGGAGTGTTTCCGATACTACTCAAGAATTTTTTGGTGAAAATTGAACTGCATACATCGAGAAACCCCGATCCCCCCCATTCATTTCCGACACCCATCCCCACCCCCCCCCCCCCCTCCCCCACCCCCCCCCCCAACCCATTCACCCCTCCTACCGGACTTGCGGCTCTTTCCCTCTCTTCTCACACTAACGTTGTTCCGCTATGGGAAAAAGTAGCACTTTTCACGCGACGGCTTGGCTTGAGGAGTTAGTCCACTGCTGGTAGGGCAAGACGTAAACTGTTAGGCCTACTACTACATTCTATAGCTAGGAAAACAATCCTTCTAAATTGGAAGGGACCCGAGGTGGCTCTCTCTAGAACATGGAGAGCAACTGGTAAATGTCGGAGTTACCAAGATATAAGAGCCACCTTACGCTGCTAGGGGTTATCCCACAAGATATTCTCGGATGGTATGGAGAAACTGGATTGAGCACTAACTGTGTGTGATGGTCATGAATGAAATTGTGGCAGTATCAGGTAATCGGATTGGTAAGAATGAGTGGAATGGAATGAAGTCATGCGAATCAGTTGTGAAGAGAGCAATGACAATATATATGATAAGAGGAACGCAAGTCTCAGGGATACTGAATATATTCATGGATAGACGCATCCTATGTATCGCTCAGAGAACACAATGGAGTGTTCGGCTAGTTGTAGGTTCCAAAGAGCTCATCCTTGTCCTTTGGTGTGTTAAGGATTTCTGCATAATAAAGCTAGATTTTATAGCAAATTAATATGGGCAGGCTATAAGATTAGCTTAAACGAAATTGTTTAGGAATATGAGCAGATTGATTTGTGTTCCATGTAGAATACCTACTGTGTGTGTGTATGGCTTTGTGAAAGAATGTATGTGATTGTATGTGATGTGATGTGTATATTTTCTTGAATCGAAGAAAGCAAGTTTCAAAAATTGTTTATAAATAAGAAGCCCTTATAATAAATAAAATAGTGAGGGTGCTGGCGAAAAAAAAGGAGAATTGGGGGGGGTTGGCGGTTACTTTTGGAGTGAGTTGGAAGGGGTTTCCGGCCGGGAGCGAGGCATTGTGGGATAACTGAGGCCAAGTCTGTCACCTGACTTCGCTCTCTCTAAGTTATATCAATAAGTGGGGGTCTATACCTATAGAGGGTGGGGTATGTGTGTATT
Source organism: Phyllomedusa bahiana (assembly GCA_025379985.1). Lineage (NCBI taxonomy): Eukaryota > Metazoa > Chordata > Amphibia > Anura > Hylidae > Phyllomedusa > Phyllomedusa bahiana. Next base: position 8,426 of record JAODAL010039512.1, on the reverse strand, counting down.
GGTGGAGCCCCAGCGGAGTCCATCCCTCCTGCTGCCAAGGTCCCTGTGCTCGAAGGCTGAATCTTACCCGTCCCACACTCACCTCGATGAACGATTTGCTTATTGCCTGTCCCGGACTGACCTCAGCGATGCTATAGAGCTTTCGCCCGAGTGATGGATGGTCTGGGATTTAAAGGGCCAGTTCACACGCGGTAATTTAGTCAATTGCCGGTCCGCGGGGTCCTATTTAAGGTATACGCCCCCCTCCCATCTCTGCCAGATTTTTGGTGGGGTGTACCTTGTCTTGATTTGTGTTGGATTTTCTGTCTGTTACCCGTGTACCAGTCTGTTCCGCTACTTTTTCCTGACCTTTTGCCTGTTTGCCGCCTGCCCTGACCATCTGCCTGTCTCTGACCACGAACCTCTGCCGCCCGTCCTGACCTCCTGCCTGTCCCTGACTACGCGTCTGGATCACGACTCTGTTCCACGCAGTACCCCGGCCGCCACCGCAGGCACGTCACGTCAGGGGTAGCGACCTGGTAGCCTCACGCCGCAGCAAGTCCTCCCCTTTGCAGCGGGCTCTGGGGAATTATGGGGGCTACTTAGACTCCGCTCCCTGGCGTGGGTTAACTATCATCGCTTGCGGTGGTCCAGCGGAATCCACCCGAACCCTTACAACATCACAGCTGGTAGAAAAAAAGAAAAAACCCCTTTAGTTTTGATGTCAGTGAATGAAAAATAGGAGTGATTTATTGGTCATAAGGCCCCCGCAAGGGACCTGTGGGTCCCATTTAGAATGTTCATCAAATGATTTTCACTGGGTTAGCAGGTCAGGTTTTTTTCATGTTTAAATTTTTTGAAATTTTTTTTCATAAAAATTATTTTTTTTTTCATTTTTAAAATTTAAAATTTAAAAACCATTTTAATAGATGGTGATCAGTGTTGAAATTAAATTTGGCTGCTCTCAGCCTTTATTCTACATGTGGCAATAGCGGGCACAACACTAGTCTGTAGGCCTGTGGATCAATAAAAGTCACTACCATAGTTTCTTTCAATGGTGCTATTCTAAGGGTTTTTTTTTTTTTCTAGTGGCGTATTTTTTTGTAACCCGTAATATATAGCAACGTGTTTATGGTAGATGCGTTTGGTTTTTCGAATTTTATATTATTTAAGTTATTATTAATTTTATAATATATAATGTAAAATAAATTTTATATTTCATTTTTTAAAAACTTTTGATTCTATATAAAAATCAGAACAAACTTTATTATTAACTAATTAACTTTTCATTACAAAATCATCTCAATGATTGCATTTTCTATATGAGAAGAGTTAGATAAAAATTGTTTTTAAACTATGATTGACAGAAATAGTTCCTTTTGCAACATTCTAGCCAAAAATTGAGTTTGACACGGGAGAGCATTGGAATAGAAAGAGAAAATTTAAGATTTAAAATTGACTTTTAGGAGTTTTCTTTTTTTTTTCTCTATAGAGATTAAAGCGTTCTTGGTTGCTTTTGTAATATAAAACGTATTATGTTAATAAAAAAATTGTGTTCTGCTTTTATAGTTTTCATTTTTTATAATTAAAATCTTACAAAATCCTTTTTTATATATTGTATGTTAATTTTTATTCATCAAAATGTAAGTCAGTGGGTCTGCCATTATCCTACATATGGCAATAGCCAACACAAGACTTGTTTGGAACCAAACAAGATCGCTACCATAGTTTGTATTCATCATGCAAATTATAACAGTTTTTTTCATTTTAGCCTGCTGGGATGTGTTTGTAATTATTGATAATACTACAATAACACTGTAAATATCCAATTGAGAACAGGATTTATGGTAGATGCTGTACTGGTTTTATTAATGAATTTATATTATTTAATATTAATTTTAGGAAAACCCCCTTTTTATAAATTTTTTAGGGGAAAAATTTTATATTTTTGGGAATTGGATTTGTTATTAAAATTTTATAGTTTGATAATTATCATAAATTAGTTTGCATTATTTTAGCCATATAAATTGAGAAATAATTTTTATTTTTTGACCTCGTGGCAAATCTTGTTCATCTACGAAAACTTTGCCTCAATCTGAACACTTTCAAATTGGTCTGCCATGGAATGACCTGTTCGAACCAAAATTTGGCATAAAAGATTCATAAATGTGGTGTGTGCTTTTCGATTCTGGCGCAAAACCCCTGCATCTTTGGCACTTCAAAAATGTTGTTCTGGAGCGATTGCAAAGTGTGAAGTAGACGTCCTACTCTATAGAACAGTTGTAACAGTTTTTTGCATCTATACATACATATATATAGGCAGTCCCCGGATTACATACGGGTTAGGGACTTTAGGTTTGTTCTTAAATTGAATTTGTACAGTGGGGAAAAAAAGTATTTAGTCAGCCACCCAATTGTGAAAGTTTCCCACTTAAAAAAATTAGGAGGCCTGTAATTACTTTTAAAAAAAATCCGGGGGGGAAAAAACCATTGTTGATTTGGAAAGAATTTTATTTGAAATTATGGTGGAAAATAGGTATTTGGTCGCCTACAAACAAGCAAGATTTCTGGCTCTCAATCCTGTAACTTCTTCTTTTAAGAGGCTCCTCTGTCCTCACTCATTACCTGTAGTAGAATGTATCAGCCTGTTTGAACTTGTTATCAGTCAATATAAAAGAGACCTGTGGCAACACACCTCAAACAGTCACACTCCGACTCCACTATGGTGGAAGACCAAAAGAAGCTGTTGAATGACACTAGATACAAAATTGTAGCACTGCACAAGGCTGGAAGAATGAATCTTGCAATATGGCAAGCAGCTCTTGGTGTGACGAAATCAAAACTGTGGGGAGCTAATATAGATATGGAAGGACAATACAAGAACCACTGATAATCTCCCTCGATCTAGGGCTCGCCACGCAAGATCTCTACCCTTGGGGGTCAAGATGATCGCACAAGAACGGTGAGCAAAGATCCACAGAACCACCAGGGGACTATGTGTATGACCTGCAGAGAGCTGGTCACAACCGTAACAATGGATACCTTCAGTAACACATCTACGCCGCAAGGGACTCAGATTGCAGTCGCCAGACGTTTGTCCCCCTGCTTTTAAGCAGTACATGTTTTTACTGGACCCATGTAGCTAGAGAGCATTTGCATGATCCAGTAAGAGTATTGGGAGAATGTCATATGGTTCAGGATGAAACCAAAAGTAGAAACTATTTGGTAGAAACACAATATGTCTCGTGTTTGGAGCCGATGAGAGAATACTGGTTGCATCCAAAGAACCACCAAACCTACCTGTGAAGCATGGCGGGTGGCAACTTCATGCTTTTGCGGGGCTGGTTTCTCTGCCAAAAGGACCCAGGAGACTGTTGCCGGTACATGAAAAGAAATGAATGGTGCCATGTATCATGAGATTTTGCAACCTCCTTCCATCAGCTAAGGGCTTTAAAGATGATACGGGGTGGGTCTTTCTAAGCATGATAATGATCCCAAGCACACCGCCAGGCAATGAAGGGTGTGGCTTCGTAAGAAGCATTCAAGGGGGGGGATTACCTGGAGTGGCCTAGTCATTCTCAGATCCTCAAGCCCCTTAGGAAACCTTTGGAGGGAGATGAAAGTCCGTGTTTTGCCCAGCAATTGCCCCAAAGTCAATGCTCTAGTGGAGATACTGCATCGAGGAATGGCCCAAACATACCAGCATCAGTTGTGATCCTACCTTGATAAGACTTACAGAAATGTTTAACTCTGTCATTGCAAGCAAACATGATATATAGGCAAAGTATTCGAGATGAGCATTTTGTATTGACGCAATTCTTATTTTTCCACCAATACATTTGCAAATACATTGTTTCCAAATCAGACAATGTGATTTTTCGGGATTTGTTTTTTCATTTTGTCTGTCATAGTTGAGGTCTATCTATGATGTCGATTACAGGCCTCTCTCATCTTTTTAAGTGGGAAAACTTGCATAATTGGTGGCTGACTAAATACTTTTTTCCCCACTGTATGTAAGTCGGAACAGGTATATTTAGTACATGTATTGTGGTGACATGACTGACACTGAAGTGCCAAGGGTCGAGTATTATATAAGTAAATATACAAATATATAGTGACAGCAGAACTGACCTAGTCTGAACCTATAAATATCTAATACACCCTCCACAGTGACTGATCAATATTGTATAGAAACTGTCAGAATGATTGTCAGCTCTGTGGATCAGAGCTGGCTATCAGTCTGGAAAGTTCTATTAGTATTGATCAGCACTGTAGGTATTATTTCTTTATTAGTCGATGGACTGTACTGTGCAGACATAGCATTCGAGGTCAGTGTTATAAATGTGTATTACTTATTTAATAAATGACACACAGGGCGTGTCATTATTATGAGAAGACTGCATCAGTAGACTGATTCGTCAGCTCTGAGGGGTCAGTATCGAATCATATATGTTAGATATACGCATATGTACAATAGTGAACCCTCAACAGAACTGACGCAAATCATCTGCATGTTATGTACTTATTGGTCTCAAAGCACTGTGGGTCGCAGTAATTACATAACCTGTCTGCACATTATGTGTAATTATACAGAGATGTAATCCTGCCTGTATGTGTGTGTACTAGTGCTGCTGCCCATGTTTTTTAGGAAGGAAAGGAGGGGAGAAGAAAGCCACATTTTGGTGTTGCCAGTCGACTGTTTATGCAGCCGCTTGACAATCCTCATCCTCTCACGCTACCAGTCCTAGCGCAATAATGCTTCCGCTATCCTGCCAGATATAGGAGAGCAGCGATAACACTGCTCTCCCCCAAGACATGTCCTGTGCTGCACACAGGTTTCGGCTTCCCACACAAAGCCTGCCCGCACTCGTAGTGGCCAGGGGAAAGAAGGAGATGGGGGGATCAGGAGCCGAACATCATCACCGCTACTGCGGCATCTGTGGTCGCGTACAGCACCGGGACACACAGTATATGTCTCAGAGTCATATCGATATATATATATAATATATATATATATAATTTATAGTAGTATTCTATATATATTATATATATAATATATATTTCATATATATAATGGATAGATCAATCACTGCATTGTACCACTTGACCTGAATACTTTGTTTTATATCATTTGAGGTATATATAACTTTCTTGTTGCGATTAGATGATATTTCATGAGATAGATTATATTATCAAGATTGTTAGTCTTTCTATTCATAACATTTACTCTGGTTACAAATATTATCATAGCTTATGATTGTTATTGGTAAATAACCAGATGTATAATCAACAAGGAAATATGATTTGTCAGAAGAGGCTGCCTTAGTTTATGTGAAGTATGTTCTTCCTGGAAAGATAACATAATATGTCTCGCAAATAACTAATCATAGTCGATGGCGAGATGCAAGTTTAATTGTAATTTGCGCATAAAAAAAGCAAAATTATTGAAAATAAATTATAATATATACATTACTGATCCAAGCAAATGATGTTTGAGAAAGTTGTAAAATGAAGATAAAACACAAGATTAAGTTCTGGTAAACATTCTAAAATAAAGGAAATAAATACATCATATTTTTGAGGCTCAATGTGCATTAGTATTTGGTGACTGCGTGATGGGTTTTTCTCAGAGGGTTTATATTAATTTTGGCTCTGATGTCAAAACATGCAGAGGGAAGGATTTTCCACAGATACCATAAAAACCTCTCATTTCTAAAGACAATGGGGTTATTAACAGAATTTGTATTGATATATCACAGACTATTATTGGTCTTGCATTACTAAATGTGATGTGGTATGAATGAGACTGTTAACTATTTGGGGCAATTAGGTATTGAAACTTCTAATCAATAAACGTTGGAACTCAAATAAAACAGGCTCATGTAAATGGTTGGCAAATAGCAATAATTTAATCACCAGAATTTTGTACATTGTAGCTGATAGCAAGAAAATTGGTCCCTCAGTATTACTCATGTATATGATGGGTAAAACAACCATAGACAATCTGATAAACATTGAAGTCTTGTTTTACAGATGAAAGATGTTTCATGCCAATGCATCTATTAGACTATAAGGGATGTCTAAGAACTGGTCTAGTTCAGCCAATTGTTTTGTTCTGGTACTTTTCTCCGTTTGGCTAGTCACAAAACTATCACCTACTAGAGCCATATGACGTTTGTGGGTTATAATGGGCATTTGTATGACATCTATTGTTCATTTAATAGTTAAATATCACCAATTTCCCCAATGCTCTGCCCCTCGCTGTCTCCTGATGAAGGCTGGTTTGTATGATTTACCATTGCTATCTATAGGTCTCAAAATACAGAACAAAACCTTTGTGCCATTATGTGAGCTTTTCGAGACGCGTCGATAACCAGAACACTACCTGAAAAAAAAAAAAATATTAAAATGGCAGTAGACAGCAGACGATAAAGAATTCGTGAAACATAAAGCGTGTTTACAGTGTGTTTCGCACTCAGGTGTACTACTGTTTTTGATGATTTAATGAGTCAGTCTGTGGCGAAGGTATAATAAAACTAAATGACCAGGTGGTGAGAAACGAGAAATGCTGGCTAATACACGCGTAACAGTCACATTGGATACTGCGAAAGAAAAAGCATAGTTTACAGATCTTGCAGACTCAATCCAGATGCAAGTCCATTGATGTAGTACTTGGAGGGGAGGTCTAGGTAATTCATGGAAAGATAGACTGTTTGCAGCTGCTCTCTGTTAAGAAGGAAAGCAACAGCACTCTTTACATCATGGCTGCAAAGTGAAGGTTTTTTTTATTATTATATAATGTATTTCAGAGTAACAAGCTCAGAGACGGAGGAACAAATTTAGTATCTAGGTTTTTCCAAACATTAATTCATAGTTGCAATGTGCCAAGAGAAGGTAGAAATGTGGTGAGCAGGAGAGAGCAGCTGCACAGAAAAACATAGTACATTTTTTAGACCATTCAGATGGAAGTCCATTGATGTAGTGCATGGATGGGTCCGGGTAATAAGGGAAAGATAGACTGTTTGCAGACGTTGCTTTCCTTCTTAACAGAGAGCAGCTGCAAACAGTCTATCTTTCCCTGATTAACCTGACCCATCCAGGCACTACATCAATGGACTTCTGACCTAACAGCAGAGGGTTCAGGATATTACCCATTTATATCCTTACAATGATGTCTTGATTGGCCCTACTGGATAAAGAAATTCCTCATCTCTATCTATTAGTGGGTTCGCATTCGAATGATGATGTTTCAACTTTCTGACAAGAGCTACAATATACAGAGAGTAATAATAGCGTGCCAATTTACTAAGTGTTGTCTTGGCCGCTAAGCTAGATGTTATGGGGATAAACTTTTTAACACTGATAGATCAGACTCACTGGTTTGCACACTTGTCTCTTGGAGTCACAGAGGTTGATTTCACAATGTAAGTACACTTGGTTATGCTCTCCAACAAATTTGAACATCTGCAGAGAAAAACGTCCTCTAGAGGAAACTCCATTCTCTAGCACCTTGATGCTGGGATCTTCTTTATTAGGACATCTAAGAGAAACAGAACATTCTTAGACAGAGGCATAGCTAAAGACTTCTGGGCCCAGGTGCAAAACTTCAACTCGGGGCCCCCCTACCGCCAGACACAAGGGACACCGTCTGTAGTCTCAATTACTTTGTTCGAGCAACCAGATTACCCTACCTTGACGTGATGGATGTTCTGTGGTGATAGCACGCTGCCAGAATTTATGTTCTATTAAAAGGTATCATCCAATAGAAGAAAATCGAATTTGAAATGGAGCTCAAAAAAAAACTTGTTATACAGGACCAACAAGTGTCTGTCCCTCTTGCTCTTCCCCCCGCACTTTGAATCCAGGCGTGCTGTGTGACGTCATCACCCCGCCCACTGAGACGCCCAAATTCCGGTTTTCTGCTTGCCAAGCCAGGACGGTTGGCCTTGTACAGGGAGTGTGCAATGAGATATTGCATTCACTGCTGCCTTAATGGCTAAGAGGGCAGTTTTGGGGTAGGCAGTGATCCCGCCACTCTGTGGTGACTAATGCGACCCTGTTCTAGGTCACTACTGTTTACATAACATTAAGGTGTATATACACCCCAAAAATAACACATACACATTTTTAAGTGTATTAAACACATATTAATGTAATTTCACAAGATTATTGGTGATACACACACCCCATATTATATTTATATATACTAATAAGTGCCCCAGCCTCACATAAGCCCCCAGCCTAGAACCGCACCCTCAGCCTCACATATAGCCCCAGCCTCACATACATCCCCCACCTCACAACACCCCCAACCCACTACAGCCCCGGCCTCACATACACCCCCCAAACCTAAACCCCAGCACCTCCGCCTCACATACAGTGCCAGCCCCACATACAGCCCCCCCTCACATACAGCTACCACCTCACATACCCCCAGGCCCCCCTCA
>JAODAL010039511.1:0-37931 GCA_025379985.1 Phyllomedusa bahiana | reverse complement strand
TTTTTTTTTTTTTGGGATCGCCGGTGGTGTAAAAAACCGTCTGGGGAAAACTTTGCATGGGAAGTGCAGGGTTTTCCTTTAAAGGCCCTTGAAAAGTTTATCAGCCATTTTGCAAATGGGGACAAGGCCTTAAAGAGAACCTGTCACAAAGATTAGGCCCCCTTGCTGAGGACAGCACAAGCTGGTCAAAACCTCTGTTTCCACGCTGTGTCCCTTATTCTGTAAGATGCTGTATTCTAGTATTTAATGCTAAAATGTGCAGCTTTCAGCCAAAAAAGAACAATAAAGAGTCAGTTTTTTTTATACCCCCCCCCCAAACCTGGGGCACCCCCCCCCCTTTAAACTGATTATCTATTACTTTGAATAGGCAGAAACACGTGAATAACTGCCAGGTGGGCGTGGCTAGCCTTTGGTGGGCGGGAAAAACACAATCTCATTACTAAGATTTCAGCATTAAATGCTCTAAAACTCCACCATCTTACAGATTAAGGGACACAAGCTGGAACAGCAGGTTTTAAAACAGTTTGTCTGTTCTCAGCAAGGGGGGGGCAGAATCTATGTGACAGGTTCTCTTTAAGTTACTAGAAATGTGACCCAAACACAAATGACCTGGCAAACACATTTAATCTAATGACAACCTCCAACTCCAAAACCAAAAATCCTGAAAATCACTACAATTGGAGATTGTTCATTCAAATTTTTTACTTTGTAGCAAATAAAAAATGTTTGGGACAAAAAATGTTTTATTGTTGCATATTCTCCTCAAAAAACACCCCCCCAAACCAAGGAAAGTAAATGACTTTTATTGTTGAAACAAAATTATAGACTCATCAACAAATCCCAATAGATGTGGTTCCTCGGGATTCTAGGACAGCCGGATTCTTCGCGGCATGGACTTCAGGAATGATAACTAATATTGGGCCATGTCTACACAGCTAAGTTAAATCTTGGAAACCCCACGGATTTTGACTTCATCGAAACCGCGGTCTTCTTTTTTGTTTCGGCAAAAACAAGGGTTTGGGTTTTTTGGATTCCCACGAACATTGAGGCTGTGGGAATCCTAGGGGAATCCAGCAGAAGATAGAACATGCTCTATTTTCCGGCCGATGTCAGGTGGCTTCAGTGGAAAACCCATCGATAGAGCAGCATGATTTTCTGTTGGGGCTAAAGCACTGGAACGGTCGGATTTTTCGGTGGGTTTTTAAATTGAATCCACAAAAACACTGGGCAAAGTCCAGTGTTAATAGACGGCTTATACAACAAACTCACCACTTTCTCAATGGATTTGCAGGATGAAACCTTGTCATGGACCAGTTTAAATTTCCACCAGAAATTTGCAATATGACTTAGAACTGGATTATTTCCAGAACATTTTATTTTTTAACTGTAAATTTTTATTAAAGTTTTCAATACAAAAATACGTTCTACAAAGCTGCATTGCGAGTATCTGAGAGGTAAAGTTTTTGCCTCCAGCCACAAGGGTCCAAGGTTCAGATCCCTGCAGGAACTAAACTTTTTTTGGGCTTTTTTTTCTTTCAAAGCAAGACCTGATTGAAGGGGTTTTTTTTTTTATTTATTTGCACTGTTTGACTAATAACTAAAACCAGGGACGGGAGTAAATGACGCACCTGGGGTTTGAAAACTCATAAACTGCCTGAGAGGAGAGGTGATGTCGACATGTGCGACCAGGACTGAAAAGACCTCACCCTGGCGTATCCCTGGAGAAAAAAAATGATCATTTTAAGGACACTAAAACGAAAGCGGTGCAGAATTTTTAATAATAATGAATGGTGAAAATGTTTGTTTCATTTGCAAGCTTCCCACGTCAATTTTACGTCATGGCAAAACCCCTTCAACTTACTTTGAAGATCAATTCAGTGTATTAACAATACAATTACACATATCTGAATACTACATAATAACTATATTTACTATTTTGCCATAGGCAAACTTAAACTCTATCAGTTCTCTATCTATAAAACACTAAAACTTAACTTTTATTATGTCATGTATTAATAAAAGTTACGTTTTAGTGTTTTATAGATAGAGAACTGATAGAGTTTAAGTTTGCATATGGCAAAATAGTAAATATAGTGATCAGAAGTCACTCTCTGTTCTCTTGCGGGGCTCCCATTTTTTTGGAGACAATTTTACTACATACGGTAAGTCCCAAAATGTATACAATGCATTGATGTATTGTTACAGAAATACAAGTATATTATTTTAAAATATATGATGTATTGACGTCTATCTCATTTGCACAAGTCACAGAGAACAAACTCTACTATAAATAAGCTTTTAACGTTATTCTCTCCTTAAACCGATACATAGATCACAGTAAGCTAGACCGTGTGATCTTTTCCATAACCGCTATAGAAATAATCAAGCTGCTCACAGCCTTAAATTATGGGGAATATCATGGGAAAGCGTAAGAAGGATTTCCTAATCACAGTGTGAATTCTATTGTTCTTCATTTCCGTTACAAACTGTTCTTTCTTCACCAACAACATTAATGATGATATACAACAGTTAATCATTGTTCCTTAAAAAGTTCTCACTTTCAGCGGAGCCAGAGCTGAACTCTCCCAGAACTGGGAAAACACAAGATCATGTTCTCTAAATAAGAAAAACCAAAAAAAATGCAATAAAAATAAAAAAAACCACTAACAAACAAAAATGTGTATCACAGAGTGGAGAACTTTTCTTTGACTTTCTTAATAACTTAGGGCCACATGTATGAAAACTGTCTAAGACTTTCTTTGTTGCCCAAAGCAACCAGAGTTCCCCTTATATTTCATCTAGTGCTCTGAAAGAATGAAAGGGGCGCTCTGATTGGTTGCTATGGGCAACAAAGAAAGTCTTAGACCAAGACAGTTTTCATACATGTTCCCCTTAATCTTTCAGATCTTAAAGGGGTTTTGCCACCATGTAGTGTTGACGGGGGATCCTCCAAAATGGGTATTTAAATCACTTTTCTAAATATATGTGATTACAAAAAGTGAAGCCTGTGAGATCTACAGCATTGCTCTGTCCCCCTTAGTTACCTGAAAGCTTTCATTAGACACGACCAGAGGAACAGTAGCTGACAGGCTGCACTTGTGTGAAACACTTCTTATTTGATGACAGGGAAAATGACTGAGCTTTTGAGGGACAGGGAAGAAAGTGCAGTCTATGAGGCTGTGTCTTGCTGTATTGAGAATACACTGTTGTACTGTTATTATTTCAGTTAAGTTTTGAGACGCTCCCTTATTCCTCACTCTCTGCTCACCCCCTCCCTCTCTCCCCTGTAGCCTTCATGACTCAGCATGATTTGTTTATATTCTACCCCCGTGCTGATAAGGAGGTAAGGAACTCAGTCCTGGCAAATCCCCTTTAAGGCCATATCCCCATAGCACAGGTTGTTTTTTTACAAACCGACAAGCAACGCTCCTCCATAGACCTCAATGAGGTAGCAGTCCTCACTGGACGGATTTTCTGGCAGACGGTATTTTTTAGACTGCTGGTGGTCCGAAAAACTTAGACCATGTTCATTCTTCCGCTCGGTTTTCGGGCGAAACATGAACATGTGGGTGTGAGGGGGATGGCTTGAATCCGCAAACCACAGAGAAAAGCCGCCCCCCTGCGTGCCAAAAACAGACCAAATACTGTCGAGCATTTCCGACTGGTAGCTGGTCTTTACCGTGTAAACGCGGCCTCACTATTTTCAAGATATTTTGTTTGCTGTTGCTAGAAGAGGACAATCTTGCTTACTTCACCCTTTTCCCCTTTAGGCTATGTTCACACGGCTTAAAATGGCACGTAATTACGGACGTGATTTCGTCCGTAATTACGTCCCTAAATCCGCCTAAAATAATGGTCAGGGGATATATAATTGATTGCAATGTAAAATACGTCTCCTTGTTCACACGAGGCGTATTTACATGTCGTAATTACGCTGCGTTTTCACAGCGTAATTACGATCGCAAAATTAAGTCCCCTGTCAATTATGAGCCGTATTTGCGACGTAATTACGCCTTCTAGCCCCATAGAAAATAATGGGCAGCGTATTTACGTCATGGAAATCAGTGCCACACTTTTTGCGCGTATTTGCAGCGTAATTACGCCGCAAATACTTTCAGCAAGGTCAAATAGAGTTTACAGTCCTCTAGCCAAGACTGTCTGGTTTTGTATCAATTTTTGGGGAGGATTATTCTTGAATCTCAGTTTTGCAGATAATATTCTTCTTTAAAAGCATTGACTCTCATCAAGGAGGATGTCCACAACCTTCTCTCGTGGAATGGCTCCATAACCACGCATGCGTTAGATGTGGGTGCCCTCATATCGGAGGTATGTAGGGACAGGGGATACCCAATGTAAACTGGCACAATTATGTTGAATACATTTTCTTTTATAGGATCCATGGCTGGAATTATTGAATTTAATTATCCAATTATTATCTTTTATTTTGTTATGGGGTGTGGGGAAAAGGGGCTATCTACAATGTAATAGGCAGATTTGAAGAAAAATAATATCTTCAAAGAAAAATAAGGGTGCTGATAGGTCACTTTGAAAAATACTACTGTGTTTATTTGTTGCCCCAGCAGAAATACGCCGACTGAATTACGGACGTAATTACGCGTGCAATACGCATGCAATACGCGTGCAAAAATTACATCCCCGAAGCATTTTTCGGTCCGTAATTCCGGGAGCAGCTCTGAACGTACGATGGACATATTTTATGGACGAAACCACATCCGTAATTATGTGCCATTTTAAGCCGTGTGAACATAGCCTTAGGCTCTGTCTATACTGCAGTGGACAAAAGACGACCTGAAAAGCAAATCCTAAAAAATTTCATAAAACGGAGTTCTTTGTCCACTGCCTGTTAAAAGCTACTGAAAAAACATCTGTTTTTTTGGTGTGTTTGCGTCACTTTTTTTTTTTTTTTTTTTGCAGAAATGCAGAGCATTAGATTTGCTATGGATTTCTGCAAAAGCCGCGCAGAAAAATGTGCCACAAAACGTCCAGCGCTTTACATAGACTCCAATATTAAATTATTTTTTGCAATGTTTCACAAAACGACCAGCAAATAAAACAAGCAGAAAAAAGACGTTTTTTCTATAGGAGTCTATGGGACAGCTTAACAGTAGTTTTTTCAGTGTTTTTATGAACTGAAAAACCCTTAAAAAACAAGACGTTTTTGTGTGCAGTGGAGACAGTCTTACCAATATCTTGTGTGGCCATTAGCGGCTACATGGAGGCGAGGTAAACACTGGTGGCCACTGACTTTGTTCGTTGTCCTCACCACAAGTCCCTGCTATTGCCTCTCATTCTGAAGTGCTGGATGAGCAGGCTACAGAAGTCTGTCCAGACTATACTATACACGTTTCAGCCAACATCAAGGCGACCTATAGATTTAGTTTGCTTAAAGTAAATCGGATTAGTTTCAGACAGCAAAAAAATCTTAAAAATTGGCGAGATCGAAATAAAAAATGTTATAAAGTTCTAGAACTTTTTATGATTCACACAGTGTCTTACTTATCTATCCACTTAGAACCAGAAACTCCCTTTAGCCACTTAACCTGGAACTTCCATAGAAATGCCCTCCTCATTCACATGCAGAGGATTTGACATAATGGGACTACCCCTTTATGAAGAGACATGCACACAGAGTAGGATTCACTTGGTGACTACCCTCCGGCTTTTTCATGGCCAACTCAGCTCCAATAACATGTCTCTCCTTATCTGCCTATAAAGAATTGTCAATCAATTCAAGCTGCATAGGACCACATGCATGAAGTACCATCTAGCGGTACATTATAACCACCGAAGCGAAAGCAAGTATTCAGGTTTTTTTTTTATAGACGCTTAAAGGAGTTGTCTCACTACAAGGATTGCTTTTTATGTTAAAGGGAATATGTCGCCAATTTTTTTTTTCTACTTATTAAATCAAGCCCCTGATCCATATTCTTTTCCTCTCAGTTTTTATTTCCTGATTGTAGATTTCTCAATTCGGCCGTCTATATAGGATTGTGGGGAAGACATTCTTGCTTGCACTGCTTTAACAGCAGTCAGAGAGATACTTTACAGCAGCTTCATGCACATAGGATTCTTGAGACAATTTCTGTCCCATAGACTTGTATAGGAGAGTTTTCACTGTTAAGGGAGGGGAGAGGGGGAGCTGTGACATCTCCTCTTGTGACTGGTGGATTCTGTGTTATCTGTACACAATAGTGTCTCCTTTCAGTGTGACCCTGCTGTTACTGATAATGAGCACACTGCTTAAAAGCTCTCTAAACAGAACAGGAAGTGTCAGACGATTATTATGTCTTAGTGGCCAAAGTGAAAACTGTAGGACTTAAGAATTATTTAAAAAAAAAAAATGAAAGTGATCTGGAAAATTAAAAAAAACAACCAAAAATTCCTAAAAAATGTGTTTAACCTTCGTCAGGCTGTATAATTTTACAATGTTAACAGGCTGCAGAGGTACAATTGTACCTTCATATAAATCCACTGTGGGAAGACTTTCTCTTTTACTTGGTTTATCTGAACTTTAGAATCGAGTTTCATTCTACTTGCCACGTGTTACTGAACTAAATTACGAAGCCAAAATTTATCTACCAAGTCATCATGAGTGATAGTGATGCTGGATCTAGTTTCCGCCATTATCCAAGAAAACGTGTTTGTAGGTTAGTATCATTTTGTGAAAAGCCAATAATGTAGTGTTGTGTACTATTTCGGAAAATTATTTATTTTTCATTTTTTCATATTTACAGATTTATGTCTGACACAATAATGTGAATGCTAGAAGAATCTGATTCTGAGCATGTGGAAGAACCATATGTTGCATCTGATGATGAAAACTATGTACCACAAGTGGATGTTACTGAAGAAGATTCAGACATTGAACAAGAAATGGCCGTAGAGCAGGAAAAATAATACGACTCAGACGAAAGTGTTGAGGATGAGTGTGTGCCTCAAAGTGCAGGTGACATTTGGACTGCTAAGGATAAAACTCAATGGTGTAGTAATCCACTGCCAAATGCACAAACAAAATCTTGTAATGTCCTACGACAAAGAGGTGGCCCTGCAGCAATCAGCAATCTGTATACAGCAAGAGAGCTATTTAAGTCAATCATGACTCCCGAGATGTGTGACATCATATTATGAGAAATCAATCGAAAGGCCAAGAGAGTTTGTGATGCTTACAACAACGAAGTGGTATAACGTTTTCCTGATTCTTCTCAACGGCCACCACAAAAAACATTCAAGCAATTTACTGAAACTGAACTCCATGCATTTTTGGGCATACTGATTGCTGCTGGTGTGTACAGAGCCAACAAAGAGAATCTTTAGGAAATGTGGAATGTTGATGCTCTGCCTCTTATACGTGCAGCCATGTCTCGTGACCGCTTCAAGATGATACTCAGATTTATCAGATTTGACAACGAAAATACATGTGCAAACAGATAAAGCTGCACCATTACGGAACATCTGGACAATGCTGAACAGAAATCTGGAGAGAGCCTACAAGCCATGATTGTATCACCGTCGACGAGCAATTATTTCCATTTAGAGGCCATACTAAATTTACCCAGTATATACCTTCAAAACCAGCTAAATATGGCATAAAGATTTGCTGGGCTTGTGACTTGTCAAACGCCTACCCATTACAAGGTCAGCTCTACACTGGGAAACCAACTGATGGTCCTTGACAAGTAAACATTGGTGAACGAACAGTATTGGACCTAGTGAGCTCGTATAAAGGCTCTGGAAGAAATGTCACCACCGATAACTTCTTTACAACCATATAACTAGCTAAGGTATTGAACTCCTGGAACATGACACTGGTTGGTACAGTGAGAAACAACAAAAGGTTCCTACCTAGCAACATGCAGCCTGCCAAAGAAAGGCCTGTAAACTCGACAAATTTTGCCTACAATCATGATGCAACAGTCTGTTCATATGTACCAAAGAAGAACAAATCAGTCGTGCTTCTATCATCTATGCACATGACGGGAGAAGTTGAAGAGACACTAGCAGCCAAGCCAGAGATAATAAAATACTACAACAAAACAAAAGGCGGAGTTGATGTTATGGATAAAATGTTGGGAGAGTACAATGTGAAACGACGAACATTACGTTGGCCTCTGGCATTTTTCTACAATATGATTGACGTCACTGGGTCTACAGAGAACACAATCCAAACTTCAGGACAAAGGATCAACGAAGAAAGTTCCTGAAAGATCTCGCAAATCAGCTGTGTATGCCTGCACTTGAAGATCGTAGTACTAAACGAATGATGATGAGAAACCATTTTCTTCGAGGTGCAGTAGAAATGGTGCTTGGACGATGCATTGTGGTAGCATTGCAAGCAACAGCTGGCCCTCATATACCTTATGGTAGTCGTGGACCCTCCCCTGTTGTTGGTAGTTGCTACGTCTGCCGAGACCTGAGGCGAAAACAACGTAAGACTAGAAAGCCTTGTGTGGTTTGTGTGAAACCCGTTTGCGATGAACACTCGGTAGCAAAGACAACATGCATTACTTGCGAAGAAAATCAATAAAAAAAGTTTCTTACATTTTCTTTTATAATGTAAATGAACAGTTTTTTACTTGTTTATAATAATAAAATAGCATTATCATAAAAAAAAAATATTATTCTTTTTTCCTTGCATTATCTTCATTCAAAATATATGAGGGTACATTTGTACCTATGCAGCTTGTTATGGATGCAAAAATATCTCGACCCCTTATCTCAGAAGGGGGTGGAGATATTTTATTGAAATTTGGCCAATATATTCTGGACCAAAACTGCAGAGATGTCACGAAATTTCAGCCCTCTACGGCTTTTCGAAAAAAAAGTTATTGCAATTTTAAAATGGAATAGTTACAATTGTACCTACTCAGCCGGACAAAGGTTAACATAAAAATGTGAGTTAAACAATGTCATTTTTTGTTGACACATTCCTTTTAATGATCTTGCAAAAACAAGTCACTTTGCAATATATGTCCATTAACAGTGTCCTACCTATTCCTAGATATCCCCACTGGTATGGGCTGCATCAGCTCCTCAGGTCGCTATAGCTACAGACCTGTTTGATCTATCCTGATAGGCTGCCAACACTGGTTGCTATAGCTACAGACCTGGTTTCTACTGCAGCCTAGTGGAAGCCAGTAAACACGCTGCTAAATTCAAAGTTAAAGCAAGAAAACAGGACTGAGGTAACATGAATCAATGTAGTGAGAAAACCCCTTTAATTTTAATTTAGACAAAGAAAACTATAGTTACATGGCAATCATTTGCTAAAATTGTTGTCACCCACAAATAAACTAAGACAGAACAACTTAAAGGGGTCGTCTCACTACATCGATTCATCTTACCTCAGTCCTGTTTTCTTGGTTTCATTTTGAATTAAGGGGCGTGTTTACTTGCTTCCACTAGGCTGCAGTAGAAGCCAGGTCTGTAGCTATAGCAACCAGTGCTGCCAGTCTATCAGGAGAGAGTAAACAGGTCTGTAGCTATGGCGACCTGAGAAGCTGATGCAGCCCATACAAGAGGGGATCTCTAGGAA
The DNA here is from genome assembly GCA_025379985.1 of Phyllomedusa bahiana. NCBI lineage: Eukaryota > Metazoa > Chordata > Amphibia > Anura > Hylidae > Phyllomedusa > Phyllomedusa bahiana. Next base: position 28,378 of record JAODAL010039511.1, on the reverse strand, counting down.
TAGGTAGGACACTGTTAATGGACACATATTGCAAAGTGACTTGTTTTTGCAAGGTCTTTTACATAAAAAGCAATCCTTGTAGTGAGACAACCCCTTTAACCAAACATCCAATTTTCCAAGTCAATGCAAATCAAATGCTAAAGCCAGATGCAGGAAAGCTGTTGCTACAAAGACCATTCAATAAGCCGAGTTTGTACAACCAGTTGGACCCAGCACAATTTCTGGATGAATTCCAGCCCGAGCAGAAAGCACGAGCACAGGTGACTTGAAATCAGACTGTGTAATACAGCTCAAGGAGGAAGCCAGCACAACAGATTAAAGTCTTTATTCTACATGGAAGTCTTTTTTCTATAAGATCAGTCAGAATCAGAATTTCCATACCTGACTCCAGATCAAAAGACATTAGGTCATGCTCTGATTGCACACAGGTCGTAAGAAGGTTTGGCAGCATATTCATCTACTTTCAATCAGATTTATGACGACTCAACACAGAACCAACCAAGGTGGCCCAAAGCAATAATGAGATGTTATCTGAACACTTAAGACGACGACAAATAAATCAGCCACATCATCATTCTCTCTCATTATCCTTGCAGGAAAAGAATACAGTACAGTGAAATGAAGAAGATGCCGTATACAATACCTCTGATTTAGATGACATATTATCCTCCATATCTGTATCATTTGGATCCACAATGTCCTCAAAAGGGGGCAGCGACACCTTCTTCTTATCCAGGACTTCACTTTCAACTTTTACTTTCCCAGTTTTAGGCTGAGATTTGTCTTTTAAAGTTTTTTTGTCCGAGGAGGACAATATAAGTAGTGAGGAATTCGAAAAACTTTTAAGAGAAGATTCAGAGTTGCTTTTCCTCCTTTTCCTGGTCAATGGGTCCTCTGAGTCCATATGTGAAGGCCTCTTACTGGAGACCTTCTTTTCCTGTTGATGCCCGCTAGAAACCGTAAGAATGTTATTGTTCTCGCACCTGGGCTCTTTTGACATGGGTTTAGGTTCCTTGAAGGCCATCTTAGGAACTATTTTCTCTTCTTTCAGTGGTTTATTTTCTTTGGGTTTCTTAGATGATTCTTTGGAAGATTTAGTATGTTCCCTGGATGGTTCTTTGAAGGCACTTCGATGTTCTTTTGAGTCTTTTGATGATTTCTCCTTGTGCTCCTTTGAAGATTTGTGTGGTTTAGATAAGCTGATTGGGTTGCTGTTACTGCTTACACTAACCGGTTTATTTGGGTCCTGAAAAAAAAAAAAAGAACCAAATTTTATTTCAAATAACAATGTGCATTCGCATTGGTTTCGAGAAAGTAGGATGAATTTGACATTAAGGAGTAAGGCTCAATACCATTTGAGTTTTTTTTGGGGGGGATTTTATTTTTTTTAATAACCGTATTTTTCAGACTATAAGACGCACTTTTTCCCCCCCAAATTTGGGAGGAAAATGGTGGTACATCTTAAAGTCCGAAAAATACGATAGGTGCGTCTTATGGTCCGATGCGTCTTAAAGTCTGATAAATACAGTAAATGCATCATAATGGATTTGACAAATTTCAAAGATAAAAGACTGAAATTCAATTTGAAGCTGATGTACACATCTGGCACACCAGCTTTTTTATCTGTTCACCTGCTTACCTTTATGATAAGGAAAAATGCATAGGATTGAAGGACACAGTATGCAGTCTTTTGTATGTGACTGTTAGAAATGATCCCCACTTCTCCCAGACATTTGACATTTTTCAGCAATAGTCTATTCTTTTACAAATGTAAAAACACCTTATCATACCAACGAGATTTATGGACAGAAGTGTCAAATCTGCAAATATTTCCTTAGAGGGATTCTCCAGGAAAAGAAAAAAATATAAATCAAATACATGTCATAATGAAAATATGTCTAAATGCCTTTAATTAGAAAGTCTGCTCATTTTATTTAAGGGGGTAATTATAGAAGAATAAAATGGCCACCGGGCTCCTTCCGCAACAGAAACCTGTCCTAGAATGCAGAATACAGCAGTAGGACAGAGTCTGAGCTACTTCCTGGTTAGGCTGACTGACATAACTGAGCATGTGTGCTGTTCTCTGTCAGCCTGAGAGACTTGTGGTGTGAGGAACGGCTCTGCAGTGTAGAAAGAAGACTGTTTCAAATAAAAGTATGTATATATGTGTGTATACATTGCTTTATGTATATATAATTAGGTGTAGATATAGAATATAGAATTTATAGTTCAGCTGGGAGGAGGCGGCTTTTGTGGGAAATTTAGTTTTCAAGCAGTGCGCCTAGCAACTGTATACCCGCCCATAATCCCAGTGAGGAGATAGATCAAACACGGTGATATTATGCAATATAATAGTGCCTGTAAGTAGTTCAAACACTGCTTTGTGACAGATATTTACTGCTTATGCTTAGTATTTCTCCATTTTTTTGGTTTTCTCACACAACTCTTTTAAACAGGGTTTACTATCTGGCTGTTTTCGCAGCTGCTCTTAAGGCTCCTTTCTCCTTTGAAGAACTAGACTAATGTAGTCAACTTGTGGCTCTGTTTGATCCATTTCTGGCTGTACACTCTTAAAGTGATTTTTCCCTCTGGACGTTTTTACAGAACCTGTTCTTTCATCCGCCTACAAGCTCCTACTTCCTGTGCAGGAGGTGCGCAGCTCTACAGTATTAACTGACATTTTAGCTCTGCTAGCTCCTATTCCTAGGTGTCCCTGTTAGAGGGACATTGGTGATGGACCAGTTGTGAAAAACCATGACAATGTCCAAGCAGGAGGTCTGGATATAATTGTGAGTTAGCACATCTGTATTTGTCATGAAAGAAAGCTTCTAGTGAGAGAGAAAAACTTGCTACCAAGACACACTATCAGCTATGTATTTACATAAAAGATAACAGAGTAATTACGCAGCTATGCTCTTTGCAGACCTGACAGGATGGCACAAAGTTTCTTACTGGTCAGTAACTCTAAGTAATAAAGGAGTTTTCTCATCAGGCTGTTTCACAGAGCCTGCTCTTCCCATTCAGCTTCATGCTCCCACATTCTGTTCAGGCTCTGGGCAGTTTTACAGCAGTAGTTGACACAGTTAGAGGGACACTAGTGTTTTAAACTGCAGGGCACAAGGCTACAGAGCTCTAAAGGCTTAATGTTTGTCTGTATTAAAGATAAGCAATCTCCTGTGTTGCTGACAAGACACATCAGGAATGGTATCGTCATCCCAGGCAGGGCTGAGAGGTGGTCAACAACTCAGGAAACCTCCTGTAAACAAGCAGAAGATAAGAACTGCTTTAGCTCCGAAACAAAGCAAAATTAGAACAGCAATGTATTTGGCATTCTTTATTTACCTTTCCCTACATGTTTAAAGCAAATCAACATGGTAAGAATACAGCTTTAATGTTTTTTCTTAATAGAAAGTGTAGGCAACCAGCAGGTAAGATTGTGGAAGGCAGATACATGCCAGGTAGATTGCTGTATTCCTTATGGAATTTCCAGGGAAGTCAAGGTGGCCGGCACGGCCAGGAGCTCAGTGGAGGAAAATAAAGTTTTAGTCAGTGACAATAGGTTACTGACTTGTGTATAATTAGTATAGCTGCCATGCAGCTTACATGGGCACTTTCCCAGGGATGGCTGTATCGAGGGTGGGAGGCAATCACTACATTGGTCCGGGTTTTACTGAACCTCTTGAAGCCTTTAAAACCTGCTGCTCACAGACCTCAGGTGATGATAGTAAACCTGAGGATGTGTTTGCCATTGTCCTACACGGTGTGCTACAGTGAGGAGCGGAGAGAGAAGCTATGGGACACAGGCTTGAGCCAGACTAGCTACTCTGCATCTGGAGTTGACCTACACTACAAGGTGGGATACAGACTTTAGGCCTACTTAGCTGAAGTTCAGCCACAGGTTGCTTTGTTTATGGACCTTAACCAGATGCTGTGAAACCTCTGACTGGAGATATTTTGTCTTCCTGTTTGGTGTTCTTTTGTGTATTTTTGCCGTTAAAATAAAATCCTCTTATTTTTGCATCCAAAAACCCATTTGTGCCTACCGTTTCTGTAGCTAAACTCCTACAAAAGATGAAAACAGACAGGAAGAATCAAGCTCCATTCTACAGAGAAGAAACATCAGAGAATAAAGTGATAAGCCCTGCAAAATAGAGGGCAACAAGCAATTTTGCCAGAAATGGCATCTGCACCCTCTGTAATTATGCCTTTATTTCACCACTTTCGGTTTTGACATAAACTGATACAATTGTTAAAGGGAATGAGTCATCAAAAAATGAGCCATTGTTTAAGACTAGTGTTGAGCGATTACGTTGGCTATTGATATCGGGCGATAGTCGATAGTCGGCCACCATCGATAAGGTTTTTCGATAGTCGATCATCTCCGATGACCATTAAAGTCTATGGGAGAGCAACAACACCTTCATTCTTACACCCAAACAGGGCTGGAGAAGCTGGAATTAACAGCCACAACAGTCAAATGGATACCTGCTACATCTTAGGCAACACACTTAGGCTATAAAAGCCACAGAAAAAAAAAGTCACACACCATTCACTATCCCTGTCTTGTACCACAGCATGACCCTTAAACCTGCATCACCCACAAATTAAAAAGTGCCAGAAGGCAGTATTATTTGAACCATCATTTTACTTGAACTGGACATTGAATATCCCTGTCCTGGAACGCAGCATGACCCTAAAAACCTGCATGACCCACAGATTAAAAAGTGCCGGAAGAAAGTAGTCTTTGAACCACCATTTTAGTTGAACTGGACATTGACAAACCCTGTCCTGGACCGCAGCATGACCCTTAAACCTGTCTGACCCCAGATTAAAAAGTGCCAGAAAAAGGAGTCTTTCAACCACCATTTTAGTTGAACTGGACATTGACTATACCTGTCCTGGACCGCAGTATGACCATTAAACCTGTCTGACCCACAGATTAAAAAGTGCCGGAAAAAGGAGTCTTTCAACCACCATTTTAGTTTCACTGGACATTGACTATACCTGTCCTGGGCCACAGCATGACCCAGGGCCGGAGTTACAGTGGGTGCGGTGAGAGCCCAGGCTGGCGTCCGTCATCTATTAACACGCAGGTTAAAATGCCCTGATGACGCAGCAACGAAAACTGTCGTGCTGAAGCAGAGTGCGGAAGCGGAAGTGTGAGAACTCCAGCCTTCCTCAGTACACAGTCAAGACCTGGGTAGCGCTTGCCCCTCCGTATGAGTGCAGACCAATTGAGCTTCACTTGGAAATACTGGTGGTTAACGCTCCTGTTACACCCAGGTGCCCTTTTTCTTGGCATTCTTTTTCTCATTTTACTCAACGTGCTGGAGGAAATTGTCTCTGTACTTTGTTCTCTGTCCGTGCTCCATACTCCATGTCCTCTGAATAACCTACATCTGGTCAAGTTTTCCTGTACCTCCCTTGTACAATTCAGAGGAATTTTTTTAACAGCTATTTTGTACATGCAAGTTTTTTTAGTAGTTTAATTCTAGAAAACACATTTTTAAAATAGGATGGAATCCCACCATGTCTTTGTTTCTTTTTTTTTTAATTATATTAAATGGGTTGTCTCAATACAGGGATTGATAGCTATGTTAAAGATCTTGCAAAAACAAGTCATTTTGCAATATGTGTCCATTAACAGTGTCCTACCTATTCCTGTTTCTGACAGCACCATCACCCTTGAGCCACTCTTGACAATTGTGAAGAACAAATGTCTGTTAGAAACAAAAAATTTTTATAATAGGACCTGTAGTATAGCTGCATGTCACAGCAAAATGCCCCCAAAAATTCAAAACATGACCCATGAGACACTTTTGACAATTGTGAAGAACAAATGTCTATTAGAAACAACATTTTTTATAATAGGACCTGTAGTATTGCTGCATTTCAAAGCAGCATGACCCAAAAAATTATAAAAATGACTTCTCAGCCACTGTTAAAAATTGTGAGGGAGAAATGCCACTTAGAAGCCACATTTCTGTTCCAAAGGACCACGATTATAGCTTCATCTCACAGCAGCATGACCCAAAAAATTATAAAAATGACTTCTCAGCCACTGTTAAAAATTGTGAGGGAGAAATGCCACTTAAAAGCCACATTTCTGTTCCAAAGGACCATAATTATTGCTGTATCTCACAGCAACATGACCCCAAAACCATTGACAATGCGAAAAATTCTAAAGATGAAGTGAGTAAATGGAATATGGTTTTGTCATGAACCCTTGGTGTCTTTTACAGTCTCCTCACAGTAAAAAAAGCAAAATGAACTGTTGGGAATTGAGAATAAAAATTGCAGTAAGAAATGATCATTTTAAAAATAAGTTTTTCAAGAGGACCATTTCTGTTTGGAGAGGAATGTGAAGTAGACCGGCAACTAATCGGTGACCTCGGCAATTGGGGCCACAACATCATCAGAGATCCATGCCCGATTCATCTTGATGAAAGTCAAAGGATCCACATTATCTGGGGGAAAGGGTGGATGCGTTTGTCTGTAATGACTCTCCGGCTGTGCTGAAGGTCCGCTCAGATATGACACTGGCTGCTGGGCAGGACAGCACCTCTATGGCGTGGCGAGCCAGCTCGGGCCATTCGTCCATTTTGGATACCCAGAAGTCTATTGGGTCCGGAACACATCCAAAAACATCGTGCACCATGATCTTAAGCTGGTCTCTGGGTGTTGTATGTGTGCCCTGCATTGCATGCTTTGGTGAGGTGGTCAATAAAGATTGCCAGAGGTCCCCCTTTTAGGCTTCTCCCACTTGCCTGCTGCTCCCGCTACGGCTACTTGGCACTTACTGCTGTCACGTCGTGGCGTTTTCCACCGTGACATTTGAAGAACGTGAAGCAGACGCAACAGATGTCTCCGGTTGATTAATCAGCAAGGTCTCCATTTCCTGCATTTTACTCTCTATTTGGGTGGGTTGAAGGAAAGTGCTGAGTTTTGTTTTGTACCGGGGATCCAGGAGGGTGGCACCCAGTAACTGTTGTTCAGTTTGATGGCCTTAATGCTAGGATCATGTTGGAGGAAATGGAGCATCAAAGCAATCATGTGAGAGATGGGCCTTGATTTCCCAAGCCTCTGGTTCGAGGGGCACTAGCAAATGATCTTCCTCATCTTCCTCCTCCCCCTCAAATTCGCGCCAACCCCTTTTTCCCAAGGCAGGGACGTCGGTAACTTCGGTGTCTAGAAAAACCTCCTCCTCCTCCTTCGCTGCCTCCGGCACAGCTTCAACACAGCCCTGACTTGCCTGAGCTGATGCACCCTGATAGCTGATGCGCCACCTTGCCAGGCAAGGGATGTGCTCCAGCCTACCGATCTTAAGTGCGGCCAGCAGATTTCGCCCGTTATCGCACACCTCCTTGCCTGGCACAAGGTTTTGTCACTCAGCCAGCGTCGGTTTTCGTTGCGGGGGAGCCGTCCACAGCTCCTGACCTGTGTGTGGACGGTCTCCAAGACAGATTAATTTCAACACGGCCTGGTTTCTTTGGGCACGTGATGCCACCAGAGGACCTTGGGGGAAAGAACCCTGCACCATCCTGCGGTTTTGAAGAGCGTGCGCCGAGCCTGGGGGCCACCGTCACCCCCAGAGACAGCCCCCCAGCTCCCCAGTGGCTGTAAAGAGATATAGGGGCCCTTGGCCCGTGTTACTAGTCCATGTGTGGTGGTCAGATGGACTTTTCCGGCCACAGAGCAGACAACGCGCTTGAAATTTTAGATGCACGTGGCTGGCCAGGGAGGGGAGGCTTTTTGGAAAAGAAATCCCTGCTCGGCATCTGGTATTGGGGCAGGAAAAGGGCCCATGACGTGGGGGAAAACCCATTTGTGTCCACCAGACGGAAAGGCAAATTTCCAAGGCAAACCTGGCAATCCCGACATTCAGGTTTTGGCTTTGGGGGGTTTTGGGGTTAAAGTGTTTCTTCTGCCCCCAAAACTGGAAGACAAAAGGGGGGCTGCTAGATGGCCCGCTGTACGGCGTGCAGGTCGTCAAATGGCGGAAGGGAAGGGAGGATGGGTCTTGGTGGTTTTGCTGGTGGTACTCGGGCGACGGTGGGGGCTGAAGCGGAGGCTGATCCTGATCATGATCAGAGAATGGGCAGCTGGGAACACTTGGTGGTGGCGGAGGAGGAGGGGCGGAGACGAGGGTTGACGTGGTTGGAGGCCCCGGCGTCGGTCTGGCTTTTTTGGCAAGTGTTCCCCCATTTCAACTCGCGCATTTGACTAGACTGTTGGTGGTGGTTAACCCTTAATTTTTCTTGCTTACTTATGCGTTTAGGGGCAAAGGCGGCATATGCATCGCTAGGTGAATCAGAGGCTTGGTCAAGAAGGCCCAGGCTTGAGAGGTCCTGGACCTTTTTGACGGCGATAAGGAGGAGGGGGTTTTTGCGCTGACCGTGGATGGGGGAAATCATATCCGGGTTTGCGACCCCCCTCCCCCTTTTTGTGGCGGGACCCGTATTGACATTTTCCCCAGTCTTCTCCTCGTCATGATGAAGCGCCGCAAGAAAAATTCTGCGGAAAAGACCACGTTGGACCCGCAATGTGTATCATCATAAAACCGGTGACTTGGTCTTTGACTTTTGCCCCAGAAAGTGGGGTACAAGCAAGGGGGCCCCTGCAAGGGGTTCCCGACCCGCCCGGGTTTTTTTGCCGATTGACCGGCTTCCTTCTCCTTTCTTTTAGGGCTAGTAACTGGGGTGGCAGTTTATCATCGTTTGTTTTTTTAAAAGCCTTCTGACCCCCAACCGCATTTTGCATCAAAGAGGTCTTCAGACAATGGATTATCCACAGTGGTGGGTACACGAGTTGACAAATTTGGGCTGTTATGTTTTAGGTGTGTGATGTGATACAACATTTGTGGCCCTGACTGGGAGGAGAGGGGGTAAAACTGTGGATGAGGTTGCTTAACCATGAAGGAAGATTGGCGACGATGTTCGTTACTTAGATTACAGGGCCCCGACCCAGCGATGACAGGCCGACGGTCCTGCAACTGCGATCCGGGCATGGTGTTGTCGCCCGCACTAAAAGGGCACCTTTTCGTCTTCTCCATGTGTCCCCCCTCTTTGCTCGCTTACACCTGATTTTTGCTCCTGTTCAGTAAAAAAATAAAAATTTGAGAAGGTATGAATAGTTTTGGGAAAATCTTTATTAAAAGCGGGAAATCACGCTATTTCAAATCCCCCAATCAAAACAAAATTTTGATTTAAATTTAACTGCAAGGGGTCTATCAACAAAATCGGAATGGGCAAAAGTCCAAAAAACACGTATTGTTATGTTTTCGTATAATACACGGTATTTTTTTTACCTTTAATTACGTGGTGCTATAAAATTGCTGTTTTAAGATTTAGGTGCAAGCTGCATCAATGAAACCAAAGCTGTAGTGCGCCCAAAATCAAAAAAAAAACGTATTGTTATGTTTTTGTATAATACAAGGTATTTTTGAAACCTTTCAATTTACCCGTGGGGCTATAAAATTGTGTTTTTAGATTTAGTGAAGCTGGTAATGAACAAAGCTTAAAAACCCCCAATTCAAAAAAAACGTATCTGAAAAGTTTCGGATATAAAATGTATTTTTTGCACCTTTCAAATTACCTGTGGGGACATAAAAAGTGTTTTCAGATTTTCGGAAGCTGCGTCAATTAACAAAGCTGTAGTGCGCCCAAAAACAAAAAAAAAGATTTGTTATGTTTTCGATAATCACGGTATTTTTTTCACCTTTTAAATTACCCGTGGGACTAAAAATTTCTGTTTTCAGATTTTAAAATGAAGGTGGATATATGAACAAAAGGTGGAAAAGGGGTAAAAAAGAAAAAAGAAACCCATCTGAAATGTATACTGATAAAAAAAGTAGGTTTTGCAACCCAACAAAGGACCTGCAGGTATAGAAATGTGGTATCCCATAAGTTAGGCTGCCCTTTTCCCGGAAATATTTCAATAGCAAATGTTAATAATAAAATATTGAGTGAAATCTAACCCAGTCTTGGGTGAACTTTATCCCCGTGTTTTTATAGGCTTGTTGTGTTCCCGCGGGGCCCCCCCTCCCCCTCCCCCCCTGTGACTTTACAGCGGTAGATGCTTTTAAAATTTCTACCTAATACTTAAAAAAATTCCAATCTCTAATCTAAAATAAAATTGTAAGGATCACAGCATTAGTAGAGGTTTTTCTTTTGCAGAAATAGAAAAATTTCGCTGACCTGTTTGGACACAGGAGGCGCACGTCCCCCCTATGAAAACCCCTGAGAGAAATTTGAGGGGGTGAACAGGGAAACGCTGTTCTATGTAAAAAGAGGGGCATGTGATTTTTCCAGCCAACGCAAACCTACACATCCCCCGTCAGACGTCGCACACAATTTACCCTGCTCTATTCTTTAAACTGATTTGTGGCGCCAAAATTACAGGAGCGCCCAAAATGGCGCGTCTTAATAGATGATGCAAAAATTTTTAGCCTTAATTTTTGTGTCTAAAAAAATTTTGATCACCATAAAAACCTTTCCCATTTCAACTTTTTGATAAAAATCGTCAACATATTTAAGGACCATTTTTTGTTAAAAAAAATTTTGTAGGATTTTTTATTTTTTTTATTTTTCATATCACTTTCAGTATTTTTTCATAATTCTCAAGTCCTGCAGTTTTCACTTTGGCCACTAGGCCTTGATTACACTGCTTTAACAGCAGTCAGATGGATGCTTTACAGTAGCTTTATGCACATAGGAGCCTTAAGACTGTCCCATTCACTTCTATAGGAGAGTTGTCTAGTCATGCTTTGTGACTGGGGAAGAAATCAGTGTGCAGGGAGATGAAAGGTTGAACTGTGACTATATCCTTGTGACTGGTGGATCCTGTGTTATCTATTCACACTGGTGTATCCTTTCAGTTTGACCCTCTTTGTGCTGATAATGAGAAGACAACTGAGAATCTTTCTGTACAGAACAGGAAGGGTCAGACTATTATTAAGCTTAGTGGCCAAAGTGAAAACCGGAGGACTTAAGAATTATTAAAAAATACTGAAATTGATCTGGAAAATTAAAAAAAATTCTTAAAAAATGTATTGAACATAAAAATGTGAGTGAAACAATAAGTCATTTTTGATGACACATTCCCTTTAAGTACCCTTATTTTATACATATACTTCTAACCTGTGAAACATATGTCTGCCCCGTTATGGTAGGCATGTAAAAATAGTAAGTTTGATAAGTATACTACATAAAGGGACAGGATATTATTAGCCTGAACTGCTCTTGGTTGCTATAACACAAGAAAGAAACAATGCGCCATCCTTTGTAACATACAGCATCTGTTTAAAACCTCCATTCCTGGGGAAAAAACATCTTTACTGTTTGTAGAGCACTTTTACAGAAGCTATGATATTTTACGATGCTAGAGAGTCCATCTCTCTTCCCTCAAATTACTTTAGTAGATGCCGGTTAGTGAGTACGATTTAATGATCAGTCCATATGGTCTTTAGAAAATGCTACAAACAGGTACATAAATAAGACTTTGTTTAGATAACAATAAATTGGAGTATATACTAAACCACGACATATTCTTATGCTGCTGCTTTGTGTTCTTCTTTTCGGGCACTGACTACTTTAAAGGGGTTTTGCCACAATCTCATTTCATACCTACTACATCCAGCGCTTGTTCAGAAGGGGGCGTGTGTGATTTGTTTGAATTGAATATCATTTGACCCAGCAGGATGACATCACCAGGCCTGTCCTCTCTCTAGTCAAAGAAAGGTCTGTTTATGTATAGAATTGTAAGTAGCTACACTGTAACTCAGAGGTAACATTTTTGCTTTACAGCACAAGGGTCCTTGGTTCAAATCCTTGCAGGAACTTAACCTGTGGATTTCTTTTTATCAATGCACATACCTCATTGAGGTTTCTTTTTTTTTTTATTTGCACTGTTTGACTTACTATTAACTAGTCCAAAGGACGGGAGTAGAATGACAGCACCTGGGGTTTGAACACTCAGTAGCTGCCTCAGAGGAGAGGTGATGTCTGAGCATGTGCGACCAGGACGGAGGAGATCACAGCCCTGGTCGTATCCCCTGGAGATGAGCTGTAAACAATGAATCACTAAAGGTGCAGCTAAGACAAAAACGGTGCAGAATTTTTAATAATGAGGAATGGTGAAAGTGTTTATTATTTAATTTTCAAACTTCCCACGTCAATTTTACTTCGTGGCAAAACCCCTTTAATTATAGGAAATACAATGGTGCCGCACGCCTAAAAGATAATTCGGGTGCTCAGTGGAAAGTCAATATATTGGACTACTGGAATTATGTGACTGGTGTTGTGTTTATTCTCCTGTGTCCAGAAGGGATTACAGATAGGTGAACTTTCAACTTGTTCTACAACTAATCGGTTTTCTGTGATAATGAGACAATTACACGTAAAGATGTTAGTGTTAAGCAAATTGAATAAAATGAGATTTCTGCTAGTAAATGATGTATGCATTGTAGATTGAAACAGACAAAATCAACACATAACAACCCTGATCATTTCCTGGTAAATAGAATTAGAGGTTGATAACGTCAGGACCCAGTTACCTCATTCCAGGGGACAGTTTGAACTTAATAGCCAAACATTAAAGAGCACCTGTGACACCTCCTGACAGGTGTGTTTTAGTAAATCCTTGCGTTGCCTATGAAATAACAACTCTGGAGCTTCTTCTCTTATAACTCTGGGTTGTGCTGGTCCTCTGTTATTCCTTCTAGAAATGTGTTACGGAATCTGTCAGGTGGGCGTGACCATCCCAGCTTTCAAAAGGGTGTGTCCCAGCACACACTGATTATCAGCACTAATTGGACAACGTCAGGCAGTGTAGGGACACACTTCCAAATGGTAACACCCAGCTGACAGATTGGTAACAAACATCTAGGAAGAATAAAAGGAAAACTCCAAAACATAAAAATGCTCTAGAATTGTTATTTCATGAGGAACACTGCCATTTGCTAAAACAGACATGTCAGCAGATGTCACATTCCTACAGACATTAATTGAGAAGAAACCAAAAATGTAGGTGCCACCAAATTTCTAGAAAGGTTGGCTACCAGGGTTCAGGGTTTCATCTAGCTTTAGATAAGGACGTGGGAAACATCTTGGGCGGCATATATGAAATTTGGCGTTTAAATGCCAAATTTGATGCGCATAATAATAGCCTAGAATGCGCCGGATTTATGAAACCGCTATACAGTGGGTCAGAAATCAGGCGCATTCTAGTGCTAGGGCGACATTTCTGGCTCGGGTAAACCACTCTCAAAGTGGTTTACTTGTTCCAGCAGTAATGAGCACTAGAACCGAAGCTATAGATTTATAGCTTCGATACGGTTCTAGTGCGCCCTGCCTCCCGCACGCCCCCAGAAATCAGGAGCATTACAAAATGCCGCAGGTGCTAAGTAATGCGCCTTTCTAATAGTGTGTGGGCCATCTAAAAATGTAGTGATTGGGTCTGTGCCTGATATCGGGCTGAAAAGACGCAAAATATCTGGGTGCAGCCCTGTTCATGCATGACCCCCTTTTGTCTGTTCTGGAATATCTTCATTTAATGAGATAAAGTGATGAATAACTGTATATAAAAGGAATATTTCCACAGCAGCAATGACTTTCCAGTTTCCTAATCATTACATTTGGTAAATATATGGTTTGTGACAATTGCTAATTATTTGTCTCGGATAATCTGGTTGCACACAAAAAAGTCACAGTGGTTAATTAGTGGTTAGTTCTAAGGCCTGTACATAAAGCAGACAGTAGTGGCTCCGATTACTTACCTGGACCTCAGCCATAACCATATAATGCTACATCTACTTTTTTATGATAGAGGCTGCAAATAGAACATCTGATACAGATGTGGACCAGGCCTAACAGTGTAGCCCAGTGCTAGAACATAAAATTGTATAAAATATAAAACTGCTCAAAGATTCCACCAATGTGCTGTTCCCTTATACTGCACATCTTCTACTCTGTGTAAAGAGCAACTATGTAAATTATGGAGAAAGAAACTATCCGAATAATTTCAGGATTACATACAGTATTTTTTTCCTACCCAATAAGGTTCAACACATCATGAGACCCAAATGAATGCTACAAAAAGAGGCTGCACCTTCCATCAGTTGTTCTTGGCTTTGGTCTCTTTTGGCACATGCGAAAACTATGGCGAGTCCAAAAAAAAATCTGCACTTCAGCAACATTAAAATTTCTGTTGGCCGCGCCATGTTATCAACACTTTCCATACTAAGTCGCAGTCTCCCCCGTCACTGCTGTGCAGGTCTAAATAGGTTACGTCCATCTATGACTCCAGAAAAAAGTGAGGTGCACATAAGCGATTTGTTTCTTGTGATCTGTAGAGGAGTCCAGTGCTGATATTTACTGAAGACTTTGTGCAAAATATAGAGAAATGGCATTGTCGTAAAGAGGTGTGCATGAATGGAGAGAGATGTTACAAGTGTCAGCCATAAAGAGGAGGAGGAAGACTGGAATCCAAGGGTGTTGAGTAGTTGCATGAAGATGCGCGTTTGCATGCCGCTGCACATACTATCACACGCTATAAAAATGTTGTTTTTAGGTTTGGTTCTCCGAAAGTTCTGAGAGGACAAGGATTCATGTCTGATGAAGAGGTGAAGACAATGGTGCACTCATTGCTCATACTCCAGCCTAAAACTTTTCTTAATGAGGGAATACAAAAGCTTGTCGACAGGTGGACAAAGTGTATTGAAAGCAGAGAGAGGATGTAAAAAAAAAAAATAAAAGTTTTTTCTTTTCTGAAAGTTGATTAACATAATCCTTGTATATCCATGCATGGACATCAAGAAAAACTATCACTCGACATATCTGTAACACGTCTGCTGTCTATATTGAAATATCAATTATGTTGTGTGAAACATAAGTTCATTGCGTTAGGACCAAACGAACAATGCTACATTCTGACACTGGGCTACACTGTTCACCGATACTGAATTCTGAAAAACGCGTTGTCCGACAAGTATTTTGACACAGTTTTCAATGTGGATTTAAGGTGGGTTTTTTCGTGGCCGATTTACAGTTCAAAAACAAGTCCCATTGACCTATATGGGGTTTTAGACACGTGTCCAACAGAGATGTTTGGGACGTTTTTTTTTTACTTAAAATACGGCAGATTAATGAACATGTTCCAAGTTTTTATTTTATTTTTTTGCAAAACCACAGTTTTTGAAATCAGACCTCAAGAAAATCCGAGTTATGTGGACTACAACTTGGATTTTCAATTGAGGCCTACAGGTTGGTTCATAGCCGGGTTTTTACTGTTTTTAAAACCTGAATCCACGTAAAAATTTAACTATAAATCATTGCTGTGTGGACGGACCCTTAAGCTTGGTCAACATTTGTATGGGAGGTTCTATTTGGATCCTCTATCATCAAAAATGAAATTCCGTTCAGACGAGTCCAATTACAGTCAATCAGTTCCATCCTGTGCAATTGGTGTCCAGTATGAAACGGATCTGGCACTGCCATTATTTCAGTTTTTCTGTTCTTATGATGGAACAGAAAAATGGAAAAAATGAAGCAGATGTGAACCAGGCCTTAGCTTTCTCTTAAAGGGGTTGTCTCACTACAAGGATTGCTTTTTATGTTAAAGATCTTGCAAAAACAAGTCACTTTGCACTATGTGTCCATTAACAGTGTCCTACCTATTCCTAGATATCCCCTCTTGTATGGGCTGCATCAGCTCCTGGGTTCGCTATAGCTACATACCTGTTCTGCCTCTCCTGATACGCTGGCAGCACTGGTTGCTATAGCTACAGACCTGGCTTCTTCTGCAGCCTAGTAGAAGCCAGTAAACATGCCCCTGAATTCAAAATGAAACCAAGAGAGGACTGAGGTAAGATGAATCAATGTAGTGAGACAACCCCTTTAAGGTGAAAATGAGAATACATTCTAAAAAATGTATAGAAGCAATAATAAATTTAACAATCAATGTACAAATTTGTGATCTAGTGAGAAAAAAAATCACCTTGGATCCATGAGATGATTTGCTCTTCTTTACATCTGAGAAGGATAAGGAATTACTAGGGAGACTGGGGAGATGAAGACTGGTGCCTGAAGAAAAGGATGACCCCTCGGACATAACCATGATCTGGTGTTGGGATTATATACAAAAACAAAGCAAAAAACTAAAGTTATTTTTCCATTTACAAAAATTGCTTTATTCCCAAAAAGAACACATTGATCAGACACAAAACCTTTGGGAAACACATTTAAACATTTTGATTGACGGTTGATTTAACGTTTTATCGTTACATGTCTTTATGGGCAGCACGAGGCACAACTAGCTATTATGATCATTTCACGTCACAGTCTCAATTCTTTAAAAGTGGTAGTCTCCACACAGACATCACCTTCATATATGAAAACATTAATATTCTTAAAAAAATTTATTTAAAAAAAAAACAACAAAAACAAACTAACAAATTAGGGGGCTGCTCACCTCTTGTTTCTTGCTTTAGATATCCGTCAGTATTCTAACATATACTGTGCGGAGCCATTGAGAAAAATAAAGCAAGCGTAGTCTTTTTCTTTTTTAGACCACGTTTACTTAACATTCCAAATGTATGTGTCGTCTGTGCTGAATGAAAAATTTGGTCTATTAGGCATTTTGTGACTGGGACAAAGTGTTTGGCAATCTGTACCCGACTCCTTGTTCCAGGCTCTTTTCATTTGTGTCCCTCCCAATAATACAAGTTGGATGTCAGGTCTGCATACAGGATGCTCCTGCCTTCCATTGCTCTAATGTATCAGCACAGTATCACCCTTCTAAGGGCCATGAGAGATTGTTTCTCCCTTGTGTTGAGAGACACTGATGCTGGGAGGTGTGTGTTTTTTTCCCATGTGTTCCCTTGCAGAATTTGTGATGAGTACTCTCCTCTCTCTACACAGAAACACAGCCTGTGCGACTCATCTCTTACCCTCTTGTTCTTTCGTCCCAAACTACATTGTAGTACAGTACAACCTGTATTATCTGGCCTCCCTAAGGGCACTTCCCCATGGCATAGGACAAATACCGGCCGGTTTGACGGCCGGTATTTGTCCTGTTTTGCGCCCGTCCCCACGGCCGCGAGGGGGAGCGGGGGGGATGAGCGGAGAAAAGCCCTCCCCCTTCACATTGAGAAGCACAGATTCCGTCCGAAAACCGGACGGAAGACTGCGCTTGCTCAATGTTTTGCCGCCAGACCGCCGGCGGCAAAACCGCCCGACGGAAAACCCATGCAGTGGGGACTGCTGCACGGGTTTTCCATAGAGCACAATTGTGCTCATTTTCGGCCGGTTTTTCAGGCGGTCTGAAAAACCGCAAACCGGCTGAAAAACCGGCCGAAAAACCATGCAGTGGGGACATGCCCTAAAGATTTGGATGCTATCATCCCCCTCTCGAATCTCCATCTCCTTCTTGCTTCTACTTCTAAGGTCAAGTTTACATTGCTTAAAAACTGCTTGTGTTGCATGCCTTTGTGTTTTCAATGGGAACACATGGTGTACCAATCACTGAAAAGACAAATTCAATTGACAGTTTCCTCTTGAGACATATATCACTGCAAGAAAATAGAAGCTAAAAAGGTATAAATTTTAATAGAAAATATCTAAAAGCCCATATAATTCCAGAATTCAGAAACCAGATATAATCTATTAAAATACCTTTTAACTTAAATTTCTTCCAGCGATATACGAATACACGGTGTAGTTCAAATTGTTATCTTTAGCACATATTTTTTCTAATGTTAATTTCAAATCCACATGGTGTAAAAAAAATAAAAAAAGGGACTGGATGTGTTTTTCATACAAAATATAGACAGGTAAAGATATGCCGCAGATTTCTGGCACGTATTACAAAACAGATGTTTCCGACAGAAAAATATGCCATGTGAACAAATTCCTGTACCGAGACAAGAAAGAAGGAACGCAGACAGCGCTGACACCAACTGGAGCAGTGTGCTGTCAGATCTGTGTCTTAAGAAGCAGGACAACCAGCCATGTACAGGGGTTACACAAACTGTACAACAGCAAAATATTACAAAATTTTTAAATCCGTAATATTTAGAAAGTTGCCAAATTTTTCATTTAGGAAGCAACAATGGGAAAAAAACCTGACAAGTAAAAATGTTTATATCATTTAAGGGCCATTTAGACAATTTTATATCCTCCTACATCTGGCTGCTAGTGCTACAGAAATTTTTCCTAAGTACTTTCTCTTTTACGTTATTTAGTTTTCAAAATATATCCTTAACACCTTTGGGGTGAATGCACACCCAACAGATTTTGCTGTGGCTTTGCGCAGATTTTACAGTGGTTATTTTTTATTTGGACTTCCATAGAAAAGCGCTAAATCAATAGCAAAGGTTTATTTTACAGAATTTTGTGCAAATTTTGCCCTCTCCAATTGAAGTCAATCTAGATGCAGTAACATCTGCATCAAAATTCACAAAAAATTCTTCCCTTGTACATTCAGCCTTATCCTCCACTTCGCTACAAGAATTAGCTAACAGAAAGAAAGGGTTGTATTACATTTTTAAGATATGGTCACTCTTTCCGAAGGTTTACGTCATGTTTGGCAAATATGCATAATATATATAGATAACAAACATGATGTAAATCTTCACAAAGTATATTTAAAGAGAATCTGTCACATAAATTATGCCCCCCTTGCTGAGGACAGCACAAGCTAGTGACAGACCTGCTGTTTCCAGCGCTGTGTCCCTTTTTCTGTAAGGTGCTGTAGTTTTCGAGTATATAATGCTCAAATCTGCAGTTTTCAGCCAGAAGAGTCATTCAAAGAATCCGTTTTTTTCAAACCCCGCCCACCTGAGGCTAGCACCACCCATCTCAACTGATAAACCTATTACTTTGAATAGGTAGAAACATGTGAATAACTGTCACTGGGCGGGGATAGCCTTTGGTGGGCGGGGCTAACACCTGCTCATGAATAAGATTTGAGGGGAAACCAAAACTGCGTTTTTAAGAAAAGAAAAGGTCCTGCCACTAGCTTGTGCTGCCCTCAGCAAGGGGGACATAATCTATGTGACAGGTTCCCTTTAAACTTCCCTTGCTGTAATTTACAACTATGCTATGGATAGTAACCATAGAATAGCTCCAAGCAAATATGTGATACAGAAGTATATGGAGGGTGATGCTAAAATATAACTTTTACTTATATCTTTAAAAATATGATGCGTTCATAGTGAAAAATATATAAAATATTCAAAATCTAGACTGCACATCTAGCCGCCTGCTGAGGCTTGGAGCCATATGCTCAAGCCCTATACCGCCATTTATATCCCCTTTTGGATTGCTAGATTACAACTAAAAATGATTTATCTTACTACTATTAACCTTAGACCCTGAAGAAGTACTTGTAGGGACAGAAACAGGTTAAGACCTCTGTCTGATTACTAGTGTGTTATAGGGGCATTGGAAAGATTCCAGATTGGGTCGACCTTATTAGAGCGAATGTCCCGAGTATATAGGAAAACAGGGCACAATAGATATCTATTAGGGTGACCTAGGGACAGTCTTTATACCTACAGATATCGTTTCATATGTCAAGATCAGGAAAGGGTAAACTCATACTGTTTTTTTGCAGGCATATGGGGGCGCGTACTCTGCGTGCTGCTATACACCTGCTGTTTTAGAAGTACGCGCTGGCTACTAAGTATTTTTAAAGGATTCTGGGCCCACCTTCATTCACTTTCATGCTGGTCAGACTTCAGGCATATAGCAGCGCAACTACGCCCCATGAAGTACTTCCTGCAATTACACCGTGTGAACAGACCCGAAATATGGGCCTACCTTCTACCCTATAATCACTCTGCTGCAATTTCCATATATTATTTTTGACCTTGTTGGAGAGGAGGAAAATATATATTTTTATATGATTTCCAATAGTTTACCGACACAGAAAAATTTTTTTGGGGGTTTTTCGCACAAAAATTTCAAATTTAGGAACAAAAAAAACATTTAAAAGGCCCCAACCTTCCCCAAAAACCCCTACACCCCCAAAATTTATCCCCCACGGGGGAAAACCTTATTTGAAACACTAAAAAAATAAAAATAATTCCTTTTCATAAACCTTTTAAACTTTATCTATGAACCAAACGCTAAAAATAAACTGACCAAGCATAGGGAAGGGAAAACAATCCAAAATATAATCATTTTCAAAACCTAATGCAAAGGCCACCCCTTTATTTATTCAGAGAATGCCCTTCGCCCGAGTAACCGCCCCAATAAGAGCGACCCCACAATGTTTCCCTGAACCAAACCCTAAAGGGGACACCACAAATTATTGATATAAACTGTCTCCAAAAATGTATATACCAAGAAATGGAATAGTTACCTTATCTAAGACGAAAATTCCATATTACAGACATGTATACACCCATATACAAGAGACCTATCACGTAGGTGATGCCAAGTCACCAGAGAATATTTTTCTTAATGTACACAGTAAATTATGAAGTAGGTATTAGTCACAGAAATACTTTCCCCAAACGCGTTTCGTCCTCGCATAGACTCATCAGTGTGGTGCAAACATAGAGTTTTTCACCCTTTT
The DNA here is from genome assembly GCA_025379985.1 of Phyllomedusa bahiana. NCBI lineage: Eukaryota > Metazoa > Chordata > Amphibia > Anura > Hylidae > Phyllomedusa > Phyllomedusa bahiana. The sequence continues at coordinate 7,801 of JAODAL010039511.1, read as the reverse complement.
AACGTTTATCTAAGAAAATCTAATCCCAAAAGACTGCATCTACTTGTTTCACAATCTACATGTCCCCCAAGGAAAGGTCTCCTATTTAAATGACGGGGGGAAAAAACCCTTCCCTTTCCCCGGGGTAGTGGGGCCCCACGTCCTTAGGACAGTTGTCCCCCAAGTCTTCGTTTCCGCCATACGGCCCCAAACCCATTACATAAAAGGACAAAAAAATGGGGCCAAAAAAAACCCCAGGGAAGTACAACAGGTCTGTCGCGTTTTCCAAAAGGTTTTTTCCGTCATTTGCGGGGCTATTTCTTTTTTTCATTTTGTCGGAGTCTGGGGACAAATTTCTGGACAGCCCAAACCCCAAAACCAAAACAATTTTTTTTTAAGGGACTGGACTAAAATTTTTGTTCCCCAAATAGATAGTATAACCGAAAAAATTGACTCTATTTTTTAAAACCCCTTAGCCCAGCCCTTTAACACCCAAAAAATATAAACACAAAGAAATTTAAAGGGAAAATAATTGGTTTTTTAAGGTTTACAATAATAAAATAAGAAAACTTTTGAAACCAAATTAAAATTTTGGCTTTAAAAAAGGGTTAATGGGAAAAATAAAACAATTTTTTGTTTTCTTGAAACTCAACTTACAAATGTTTCGGGAGAAAACTACACAAACCTTTGAACTCCTTTCCCTGTTTATGGGGTTTGAAAGCAAACGTCTGTTTTAATTTAAAAAATTAAATTTACTTTTAAAATTCTTGACATTTTTCACAAGTCATTCCCTATAACTCTGCCCCCCGTCTCACATTTTTTAGGGCCCTTCAAGCCCCGATAGCTCTAAGAAAAGCACCGAAACCGTGCTTCCTTTTTATTTTTATTTTTCCCCCTTACTTGAAATTTTGGAAAAATAAAAAAAAGAGCAAACTGATAAGTTTTAAAAATATTTCCCCCCTAAAAAGGAAAACTAATCATTAGGAAATCTAATTTCTACGGGGGAAAATCGGCCCCATTTGCATTTCGCAATATAGAGCTGCTGTGGAAAATGATAAAGATATAAACTACTTTTAAAAGGGTGATTTTACGTTTTAAACGGCACTTCTTTACAAAATGCATTCAAACTTATTTTACAGCCCAGCAGTGATTCGCTCTCGGCCAATCTTTCAGTGAGTCCCAGAGTCCCTTAATATGGTTCAATTAATCTTTCTCTCCTTTTTTAGTGCTCAGTGTCATCCACACACATAACAAGGTGACCCATTATGTAAAGCACCGAGCAGCTCATTTCCTTTGCGGGGAAACATTAACCTCAAAAGACTGGTGGAAAAAAAGCTGTGCACTTTGTATTGGAGGTTTTCTGGAAAGGCGCCTTGTGTTTGCACACCTGTCCCTTCACAAACACCACACACTTAGCTTATCTCTTCATATTGCACTAAGAGCTGGTTTATTACATGTCAATAAAGCCCTCAGCTACATTTTAGGAAGAGCATCTCTCTCGTTTATTATGGTAATACCATTAAGAGATTAATTAAAAGGTTATTTCTGTGTTCGCTTAAATGACTTCATTATTATTTATAAAGTCTTATGTATCTGTGCATCCAGCAATGGCCATTTCTATGAGTTATAGAGAGGCACAACTCAATTCCTGCCTTTATTGAAGACAATCTCATCTACTAGCATCAAGATTCATGCTACAAAAAAAAACCCCAAAAAACCCAGGAGGGGAAAACGGGTTTCCTATGTGGCATAATAAACAAAAACACACCCATAACCATGTATCTGCTTTTCACAAAGTACAGAAAATAGATAAGTAATAGATAGCAATACAAACAAACATAAGCAGAAAAAAATTTTTTAAAAATAATTTTGTTTTTTTGCTTAGTATTGCTACTATTACTTATCATACTTGTAAGGCGTAAATAGCGACAAGGGGTTATATATTTTGGCAAAAGAGCCAGAAATATCTTTTTTGCTTCTTTTACAAAAATATAATGATGTAATTTTAAATTATATCTTTTTTTCCTTTTAAATAATACATACACCAATATTTACAGCAATAAAAAGTAAGCAACTATGTGTTTGTGTTACAAAACACACACATATTATAAAAAATATATATATATATAATATATATATATATAAAAAATATATATAAATTATATAATTTTCTTTTGCTTGTTTCTTTTGCTCTTAAAAGCAAAAAGCAAAGATAATAAAAATTACTCACTAAAAATTTGGAATTTTTTTTTTTTATTGGGTTGAAATTTCAGTGAAACTTTTCTTAAAAAATTTTTTTAAAAAGCCACTAAAGGGATTGCTTTTTATAAAAAAGAATAAAGTCTAGAAAAAAAAATCTGGACCACAAAGAAAATCTTGCTTCCCGCAAAGCACATCCCTGAAATGTTACATGGGACATAAGGGCAGTCAGGGCTCGCTGGGCTGTTTTTTGGGGGCCGGGGCCCAAAATAAAACCCTGTGCCCCGAGTCTCCCGGGGGCCTCCACCTCTGGTGGGCCTGGACCCGACTCCCCCTTTAGCTGCATGTGCGTCCGATGGACCACCCCCAACCCCCGCAGGCTTCTGCGGAGCAGAGAGCGACGCTCCCGCCCGCAGAAAAGGTCACCCCAGGTCCGACACAGCGGGGCCGCCGGGTCCTCACACGCTGAGGACCCGCCCGGCCCCGTGCGCCTCACCGGCAGCGTCGCGATACTGATTCATCGCGACGCTGCCCCCCTTCGGGCGCCACGGCGCAACGGGGCCGTGCGCCCGGGGAGCTGCCGGAGGAGCGCGGTGAAGAGGACGGGCGCGCCCGGGGGGTTAAGGGGGTAAAAAGTTGTTAAAATTTTTAAATCGTTTAAAATTTTAGTGTATTTTTTCTGTGGCCCTAAATTTTGCCCTTCCCCCAATATATCCTTGTGTGCCCCCTAAACCCGCCTGTGCCCCCATATTTCTTCCCTATAATGCCCTGTGGGGGAAAAATTGTGTGGGATATATGTTGTGAAAAATGCTGTGCCCCCATATCCTTTTGGCCCCCATAATGTGCCTGTGGCCCCCCCATAACCCTGCCTTGCCCCTATATACGCCTGTCCCCTATAATGCCTGCCTGTCCCCCCATATCCCTGCCTGTGCCCCTATAATGCCTGCCCCCCTATAATCCCTCCCTTGGGGCCCCCATATCCCCTGCCCGTGCCCCTATAATGCCTGCCTGTGGCCCCCATATACTCCCCGTGCCCCCTACCCCTGTCTTGCCCCTAAATGCCTCCCTTGGCCCCCATATCCCTGCCTGGGGCCCCCCTACCCGTCTGTGGCCCCCATATCCCTGTCTGGGCCCCCATATCCTCCTGGGGCCCCCCATAAGCCGCCGGGCCCCCCCCATAATGCCTGGGGCCCCCCCATACCCCTTTCTGTGGCCCCCAAATTACCACTGTCTTCCCCCCCATATCCTGCCGGGGCCCCCACACCCCCTGCCTGTCCCCCTATAAGGCCTGCCTCGGCCCCCTATACTGCCTGGGGGCCCCCAATACTGCCCGGGCCCCCAACCCTCCTTGCCCCTTAATGCCTGCCTGTGCCCCTTAATGCCGCCGTGCCCCTTTAAATGCCTGCCTGGGGCCCCCCAAATACTCCCTGTGGCCCCCTAACTGCCTGGGGCCCCCAACCTCCCGGGGCCCCCATATCCCTGCCTGTGTCTATAATGGCTGCCGTGCCCCAAAACCCTGCCTGGGGCCCCCCATAACTCCCTGGGGCCCCCCATACCCCTGCTGTGCCCCTATAATGCCCCCCGGGGCCCCCATATCCCGCCTGGGCCCCCATATGCTCCCTGGGCCCCCCAATGCTGCCGGGGCCCTTTTAAAATGCCTCCCTTTGGGGCCCCTATAATGCCTGCCTTTGGCCCCTTAACCGCCCCCCCCCCCCTGGCCCCAAAATCCCCTCCTGGGGCCCCCTATGCCTCCTGTCCCCCTAAAACCCTCTGTGGCCCCCATATCCTGCCCGTTCCCCCCCATATACTGCCTGTGGCCCCCATAACGCCTGGGCCCCCTATACTGCCTCAGTCCCCTTTAAATTTCCCTGCCAGTGCCACCCATATCCTCCCTGGCCACCCTGTATACTGCCTGTGCCCCCGTAACTCCCCTGTGCCCCCCTATAACGCCTGGGGCCCCATATACGCTTCAGGCCCCTATACCCCAACTAAAGGGAAAGTTTACCCTATAATTAAGGAGTTGCGGAAATGGAGGATTCAAGATATTTGTGTCCAAATCCTCAGGGCAGTATTTGGGCCCGGGGGCAATTCCCTGAGGTGTAACCGGGAAAGAAAGGGAAAGTGAACACGCTGACAGAAAAGACGTCTCCGGTGAGTTTCTAAATGTAACTGCAGTGTAATCCTTATATTTTGTAGAGCTACATACAACTAGTAAAAATACCACTATCTGGCATTATCGGAAATATGTCTCTAGGGCCTGGTGCTTTTGGATATCACATGTGGAGTCGCGTTTTGGGCAGGGCTGGGAGATTATTTTACCTTAATAGTAAAGTTTTGGGTCTTGGTTTTGTAGGAGGGTTTTTAGTAAAAACACTTGTCTGGTAATTTGCTCCTGGTAGTGGATTTTTTGGTGACTGTTTAGGGGGATGTCATAGAAGGGAGAATTTTTTGAAAAAGAAATTTGTCATTGGTGTTTTTACTGACAGTGACTGCTGAGAGATGACGGGATCTTGTGGAAAGGCAGAAAATTAGTGACAGGGAAAACAAGGGTTTTTCTCTGTAAAAAAAACCCAGTTTTAAAATGAACTAAAAAAAAGTCGTGTGAAACCCCGCCCTACCCAGAAAACACAAAAAGGGCCCAGCCCCGGGTTTTTTTTTAGGACCCACAACGCCCCTGGGAGCAGTACTGAATAGTGTTAACTAAACAGTACTGCTGCGAATCAAGCCCTGTAGTGAGACAGAACACTTATTAGTCTATGTTTGGTTCTCTGCCTTTTCCACCACCAATTCCCCCCCCTCCCAAAACAACTATGGTCACTTTTTTAAACCTGTGGTCTAGACCCCAAATTTTTCTTTAAAAAAAACCATCAGCCGGTTTTGCGAGTTAAATGACTTTAGGAGAGGAAGAGAAGGTAAGGGGCCGTATTAGTGAACATAGAAGCATATTTCTCAAATAAAATATATCACAAAAATAGCACAGCCAGAAATAGTGTTATTCTGCATGTAAAAACACATTACAGCTGGTCATCAAATAATGTAATCTTGTTGCTGGTAACCCTGTCTTCCCTCCAGCTGGTAACCCTCTCTCCCCTCCCCTCCAGCAAAGGACCAGTCAACCAGATCATCACAATTGTCAATTTATGGCCATAAAAAAATAGCACACCTATCTAACTCCCCCTCCCGGGCCTTTAAGCAGCTTTCTTCTGAACTCTTCAGTGGGGTTGTTAAAGGTAAGCTTTTCACAGCGTAGATGGTTTACAGGGGGGTGGCCTTCAAGGTGCAGAAACAGATCATAATCGAAACGAACTTTCTTCGGCTCTTCCTGTGAAAGAAAAAAATTGCCAAATTATGGAGCTGGTAAAATGAGAGTCATCAATTATTTTCTTCTTTTTTATCTCATTCACTACTTTACCATTTACCCAAATAACCAAGATCAGTAATCAAGCATTAAAAGTCAATGGGTAACATGTTTTAAAAGAGGCGTCACGACACCAGTTTTAAAACGCATTAAATGAGCGTATAATGTCCCCTGAATGTTTTTAACCCGTCATATGGGGGTTTCAAAAAATTTTGGCTTGTGGTATTCCCTTTATATAGTATAGATAATTCCTTTCCCTCCCCCATATAGACGCATAGCTACTCTCTTTTGGCCATAGTTTAGATGCATTTAAATGTGATTGTCGGGGGCCCCAAACTGCAGAAAATTTTTTCAGTGAAACACTGTTCATACAAGAATAGGGCCCCAAAAATTTTTTTTGGCCACAAAAAAAAACCCAAAAAAAAGGGGCAGCCCTCTTTTAAGAAAATAAACAAAGCAGCAAAAACACTGGGGAAAGACAACAAAATTAGTAAAAAAAAAAAAAAAATTTAACATTACGCCTTTTACAGTAAAATAAAACGGGCAGTCCCCGACTTACATTTTTCCCCTGGGTTACAAACGGAAATTTTTGGGGGCCCGGGGCTGACATTCAACACTGATTTCACCCCCATGATAACCAAGGGGCCAGCATGCCACAGCTGCACATGAATACAGAACGTTAGGTGAAAATTTTCTAAAAAAAAAAAAAAAAAAAAGGGCACAGACAGCAAAACAAATGTAACAACTGTTCTCTGCACAAATCCAAAACTAAAAAAAAAAAAATGTTTTTTTGCTGAATTACTTTTTAAAAAATAATACCTGTTCCGACTTGCATAACAATTTCAAAATTAAGAACAAACCTACAGTCCCTAATTCTTTTGTAACCCGGGGACGGCCTGTATTAGCATTACCACAAAATAAAAAAAAAAGTGAAAACAAAGCTGTACAAATAAAAGGGGAACAATGGTGTAGGTCACCTGATCCTTTTTGAAATACTCTCAAACTAAGGCTGTGTCTCCACGGCAAAGCAAAATGACCGTATTTTCACTGATTCTAAAACCGCCAAAATTACACTGTTTCAGGCGCTTTGAGTTTTTTCAGCGTCTTCCCATATATTGAATCAATGCATGGGTCGACGGGCCAAAAAAACCCCCCAGAACGGACCGTGGTTTTTGTGCAAAAACGCGGTTTTTAACGACATACGTCCAACTTTCGGACCAGTGTTTTTGCCGATCAGTGGATTTAAACCTAAAAGAATTTACTGCCTTCATATACTTGGTTGTTTTGATTGTTTAACTGAAATTTCATTTTGTGGTATCATGCCCCGAACAATGTTTCTTCAAGATCCTTCCACCATTCTTGTACTGGAGTCTTATACTGATAATTTAGTAAAAATATTTCAACTTAGAATAAAAACTCATTCCAAGGGCCCCGGTTAGGACTAGCATTCACAAGGTCACCCTTCTATTGACTTGTGTGTTCTCTGTAAGGAACGTATCCATTTTAATAACTATTATTTCAGCCTTCAATCGGGGAAGGGTTTTGCCTCCCAGTTACATCTGCTAACTCATGAACAGAGATAGTTAAGATGCAAGACCATATTCTCACTGGAAATGCCAATAAGAGCCATAAAGAGCAGTTAATAATTACTATATGTCAACTTATAATGGCACCAGAGTAAATTTACTAAAAGGCAGAAAAGTTGTGGCTTTCCGAAGACCTGAAACTGACAGCCAATAGTGCCATAATTATAGTAGGTATGTTGAGCAGAGAGATCTTGCCCCTTCCTCAAGGCCCCATCTCTTTTCCCAAAAATTGTTCGGAAAAGTGGGGCAAAAAAAAAAAACAAACAAAAAAAAACACATTATAGAGTCGCATATATTTCAATGAATGTGATTTTTTTTATATGCCAGAACACTTTTCGTAGTTATATGCTGCTCTCGCTACTTCGAAAAAAGGGCATTTGGTTTAGCTATACTTTTCCCCAAAACGATTCTCAATGCCATTGTATCTGGCATAGACTTCCATTTGTAGTGAACATATAGCCACAGACCTGACAAATTAATTAAAAGGGGTGCACTGGTCTAAGTAAATTTGCCCAAATCCGAATAGACTTATAGGTTTGTTTGTTTTTTTACCATCTCAGTGCTTGACTGTAATTGGAACTCCCTCTGAAATGATGGGCAGTGCCATACAGGTGTCTCTATGGGTGCATGGGCCAGCGCTTAAGATAGGTGTGAGTCATAGCGGTAGGATCCAAGCTTT